>BMAC01000135.1:1526844-1546730 GCA_014905375.1 Phtheirospermum japonicum
ACAGATATATAACCGGTCCGACCACGGTATCTACGGTTGGACCTGTGAACCACTGAATCTGTAGTTTTACCGGTTCAATGACCGGTCCAGTTTTCAGAACAATGATAACAGACTTATACATTTAAGACCGGTAGGTATAGCTAGATTGATCGAAGATAAAATTGATAGATACAAAAGTTATTCATTTTTTAGAATGCGGTTAGAAGAGAGATCAACATTTATATTTCTCTCCTATACATACCCTGACATATACGAGTTTTTCAAGCTAAACTTATATGATTATATTCATCGCATAAAGAATTTATAAAAAGATTAATAATCAACAATCCTTAATCATATAGATTCAACATTATTTTTATTTTTTTGCTAAACATTATTTACTGGTACTCGCAATATAAAAAGTGCAATAAATAAATGCATAACATGAAGTATGAAAAAGACGACTGACCTCTTAATGTTAATCAGGAACAACTGAAATAGCGTTGTGAAGTACTTATCTTTAAAATCACAGGGGAAATTTGGGACTTTAAATAAGAAATATTTTTTTACAAATATTAATTCTTGACCACTCGTCAAATAACTTTAGTATAAGACATTTTTGGTTGCATAAAGCAGTCACCCCAACAACATCCACTTAAACAGAAAGAGTCGATCTTCACATCATAAAATTTATAATCCTCACATAACGCCAAAGCATGCCACAATCAATGTGGATTCTCTTAATTACACATGGTGTGTGATCTATCTACCACATACTATCGTAAAAGGGCGAATATTTTTGTAAAATGTGGTCAGATAGAAAATACAACTTGCATCTATAATCTTCTACCGTAATAATGTATTTGGGATGTTCTACGGTGCCGTGAAGGTACCATTCCTCACCTTTTCTCACTTATGATCAACCGTTTGATCAATTTAAAGTTATAAATATTAAAAGATGGATATATGTAAATGTACATGGGGTGGGAGGCATGGTACCGTGAAGGCACCGTAGTCATTTCCAATGTATTTGTTTACCATACGCATACTTAAAGGAAACACAAATCGCGGCTCTTCAATTTAATGTAAATATAAAGAAAATTTGCAACTTTCTTCAAGGATTCTCCTGCGAAGCAGCTCTTCAATTAAATATAGAGGAATTTTGGTCTCTTCTACTTCTCCAACAATGAACTCTCTAATTATATTCAGGGATTTAAGACATGGATTCATGATTGTTGAGTAGTTGTCGGTCATGAATTTCCTTCTATTTTAGGTGATATTAAACAAAATCGAACTTTATTAACTGGTTCGTAGTTGTGATTCAGTGTAACAAGATTCAAATCAGATATCGGGAATTAGATTAGTTGTAAATTGGAAAGAATTATTTATTTATTCAATTGATTTTGGTACTTCAAACTAAGAAAATGAAAAAACAGTGAACTATTTGAAGTGCTTTTATCTAAAGGGGACATCTTATAACTAAACCCTAATAAAATTATACTTGTAAATTTATCATATATCGGTTATGTTAGGAAAGTGGACCGTCATTTAAGTATAGTGAATAGATTGACTTAACAAAAAGAGAGACTTGGGATAATGCAACTATCATCTTCATTTTACTACTGAAACACAAGAACAAAAAATTTGACAAACTATAACCAAGAGGATAAATTAGAAGGAAAGAAGAACACAACACACCCACTTTTAAAAGTGAATAAGAAAAAGTTCTATCTTAAAAAAAATCAAAAATTCTACCACTTAATTCACATATATAAATTGTGACGAAAATTTACCTCATACAAGAACAAATATTAAAATTTCCATAGCCTTCAAGCGCTTCTTTGCACACTTCCAATCTCGGCAAGGGAAGTAAAGGTTAGCCCTTTGAGGAGTGGCTATTACTGAAGGGAATCAAAGGTTAGCCTCCAGAAAATAACAATAATAAACCACATATAGTCCAAATGAAAGTTCTTTTACTTAGACGAACTATCCGCCATGCTCCAAATAATGGAAATAACCGTACAGTCCACCATGTTCCTCACTGTGTCGATTTAATAGGAAAAAAATGCACTTACATAATCACAAACAATATTAGGCCAATAAGTGCAATAAAATGGTGAACTTGAAAGGCGATCTTATAAACAAACAAGGTAATTAAAAGTATTACTTTGAATAGATTGATCCCCGCAATATCAAAATTTAACAAATCTCACAAACCCCAAATGTAATCAGTGCAACATAAAACTCCAGACTTAAGCATATTTCATGATACAAGTTATTAAATACTACTACAAAAAACTAATTCAACATCATTTTTAATTCGGTGTCTAACACAGATAGTACCGATGTTAAATCCACCGGTGTTAAAAGAGGGGGGGGTTAATAACAACGGTTTAAAACCGATATTAATACTACATTCCACATCGGTTGAAGAATATTGTGTATTTGAATATCAAATTGATGTTAAAGCCATTGGTGTAGCAGGTGAAGATCTTACGACAGCGGTTAAAAACCGTAGTTAAATATCAAACTTTAACTTCAGTTTTTAACCGCTGTCTATTAGAAAATAATAGTGTTGTAAAAACATATGCATAGTGAAAGGAGATTTAATATCAGTTCTACACTGATGTGTATTCTAAGAAAGACAACGTCTCTTAGACCGATGTCAAAAACCGGTGTCCAAAAAACCGATGTCTTTAGTATTAACAACAGTTTTTAATTGGTGGTGTTTTATATTTATATGACATCGCTTTTTTTAAGTAAAGTACAAACCGATGTCTTTTTATAGTTTAGCAAATATTTTAATTCTTTTGAATATATATATATATATAGATGACCATATATAGTAATATTAACAACACAAAATAATTATTAAAATCAACAACGTGTGATTCAATACTGTAAACAAATTCAAAAATTCAAATTTATTATTTAAACAAAAGCGTGAGTGCAAATATTCAACAAGTGACAAATATCAAATTGCATGTCAAAGGAATGAATCGCAAAAACTAGTCAAGTCCTCTAATGTAACTATATATCCACAAACTTCAAATAATGCAATGCCATTGCTAGAACCAACTAGACATGTCATATCCAATTGCATGTCAAAAGAATGAATTCAAAACTAGTCAAGTCCTCTGTTGTAACTATATATCCACAATCTTTAAATTAATGCAATACCATTGACCACTAGCACCACCACCACCAAAACACCTTAACATCCTGCAAATTAATAAGGCAATCAAGTCAATCTCAAGGTTTCTAACAAAAAAATATAGGTGTCGAGTACTTTAATAAAAATATATATTCTATTAACGAAAAACAACTTAAACAATAATGATAACAACATTTCAGTATGGAATTACTCATAGTTAGTATCTCACTTTAAAACAATAATGAAATCGTTGACATATGAATATGAAAATGACAATAACTCAACAATAATCACAACCACATTTTCAGCACATGTCCCAACAATAAAATTACAAGCATGGACAACATCAAAAAGTAGAATAACTAGACCAAAAAATAATAAATACGACATCCTAAAATTCTAAATTATAATTTATCATTATGTCTAAGCAAATCAAGCAGGTCATTCAACATATAATTAGAATCAAGATATAATTAGGAGTGAATAGATGTTCAAAACCGAGTACCTTTTTCTATTCAAACATGTGGTTATCCACACACTTTGACCACTCCAAACGCACTTCATTAATTTCTGCTCGTGAATACTCAACTTTATTGAACTATGAACAAACACACATTTGTTACCATAATATTACTATGAAAATATCAAAATATTTATAATTTTACCATTGATCGTACCGGAGCCATACTATTCCTCATAAATGCGTCAATTGTCTCACTCATGTATTGCATTACATAAAAACCACATTGCTTATCATCCGGTTGAACTGGAATCTATATTAGAATCAAATTGTTAGTGACTAATCCGAATATTTATATTGTAAAAGTTATCAATTACAGAGACATACCTTAATGATATCCCAATTAGGTTTTTTTTTTTACCTCTCCTCCCCTTCTTCGCATTATACAATTTTAATGCCCTTCAAATTGATAATTAAATTTAATGTTAATGAAACATCTATCTAAAGCTATATATATCTTTTAAACATACAAAAATAGTATAAACAAAACTAGAAAAAGAATTAATATAAATGAAATCTTACAGATTCACAATATTCCTCCAATTGTCTGAACGAATTTGGGGACGCCTTTGAATGTTTGCCACGCCCTTGTCGTCAGTGAAAAGATACTGCACACACCCAAAGGAACACACACAGTATAAGTTGCAAATTAAGAAGATAGTGCAATCACAATATTTTCATATATGAGACGTCAGATTTTGATTAAACTCTTCACAGATTGCTGTAGATCAGTTAGTCTTGTAATGCAAATTTAATAATAATAAAATTAATAAAAAAACAACAACTTGTACCATTAAATATCGGCGAATATTTGTAAAACAATGAGAAAATAATTACACTTTATGGTACCATAAATAAGAAGACTTTCTGATGTGAAAGATGAGTTTCAAATCTTATGTTTTCTCATCTTAAGAGATAAATGCCAGAATTTGATTTACCTTCATTAATTGTTGTTTAAATGGATAGTCAAGCATTATATAATATAATATGGATGAATCAGTTGAAAATACTGGAAAATAACGATTTGAAATTAGCACGCAAAATTTTTCCGGATAAGGATGACTGAATTAGATTATTCTTCTTAAGAAAACTAAACAGGGCAATATCTATTTAATAGTAATAGTAATCAGGAAAACTGGAAAATTCAAGCATTCTATTGTAAAACAAAAAGATTTTCATATCTTAAAGAATCCCAACACGATATATTAACCAAAAAATTGTGAATATTCGAAAAGCCTACTTGGTGATCAAAAGCTAGAATTATTTTCCCATGAATCAATCGAAAGAAACCGAAAACCTTGAACCCCATAGAATCAACACATTATAATTGATTTAAATAAACATATTATGAAGCATATAAATMTATACTACATACCGGAGTTATTTTATCCAGCTGCTTCTTTTTGGGGTTTAAAACCTCTTCTGGCTTCCCATCATGTCTGAATAAAAAGGTTATATCACTAATAAGACCATTTAAAATAAAAGAAACAGCTATGAACTAACCAAGACAAACCATTTCAAGTCGACAATTATTACAAATAAAAAGATGTTGCGGCAAAACCCAATTCAGACTTGCCCATAATTGACAAATAGAAGAAACGGACCTCAAGGCCAGGCCCTGAACAATATGAATAATGAAAAGATAATATTACCAAAAAATGTAACACATTCCCCAGCTTTAGCGCCTTCTCGAGCAAGTAGAGGCTCAACACTTGTATGGTCTGAATTTGAAGCACATAAGACCTGTAGTTTAAGCCACGGATGAAAGATAGATGCCGATGTCATGACATGTGTTATTATATAACTAAGATAAGCAGGTTTCACCAAAAAAAAAAAAACCAAAGTTTAGGAGAGAAAGAACGTACCAGTCCCTGTGACATTACATCTTGTAACTTGCCAGGTTTCACATTTGTTATAAGTACCACACGGCGGTTCTGAAGAGCAATTTGGCAGAAAATGAATTGAAAAGACATCAACAATATTACACACAGTAGAGCCGTTTATAATATATTAACCAAGGGCCCAACATAATTTAGAATTTCCATACCGTTAACTCTTCAGGGGTGCAATACTTGGCTAGGCCACTAACCACTTGCCTGCACTTTGCTTCTCCAACATCTATCTCCTCAACCAATAAACTGCATTACAAAAACAAGTGGATGTAGCAAAGGAAAAATTTCATGAAACACACAGACATAGTACAACCATCTTACCTGTCAGCAGATGGATGTTTCCATGCTTTACGAATATAACCAATCTAAATTTTAAGCAAACTAACACTAAGTTCTTCATATTTTTTGTCTGCCTCCTTTTCAAGAGGTTTCTTCTTCTCTGCAGTAGCTTGACTCACTTCAACCTTCTTCTTTTGCTTTGTTGAGAAACAAAACAATAATATTAGAATTTGTGGTCGACATAACATGAGAAATCCAAGAAAATCGATTCGATCAAAAATTCTCAACCAACACGCTCTCCAAAGGTATAACAGCATAAAAGGTATAATGCTATACAAAATAAGAATCTTACAGTGGACAAAATTTATATATTAAAAGAAATTATCAAAATAGAGCAAAAACTTACTGTGTCAACATTCTTCTTTCCTTTAGAGTCCGTCCCCGAACTACTAGCTCCTTTGCCTCTTGGTCAGTTTTCTTTGCATCTTGCACATCTTTCATTGCAGTGGAGTCTTCAAACTTCTTTACAAGTTTTGATACCTAGAAAAAAAATTGTCAATCAATAAAGTATCAAAAGCTTTTCTTATGCTCGTTCACAAGAATGTGTGGTCTTAAAAGTCAAAAGCAACACCGCATCAAACAAAACCAACCAATATTGTTCTGAGAAAATTTCTTTCAACAAAAATTTCAGAGAGTTTCTGATATATCAATTTTATAAAAAGAGTTTTATGGATAACTGCTCAGAGTTCTGTACATACGGACAATCGGTTATATTTTTTGTTAAAGAATTTACTGGGAATACAATTGATTTATGATATGAAGGAATGACATGCAAAGCTTGGCTAAGTATTTGTAGCAAGTTCCTTATATGCTTTAAAATTCTTACCGAAAGTTTATTCTACCAAAAAAAATTATCCTTGACTCCTTGGTCTTCAAAACTAAACTAGATTGAGTAAATAGATACGTAAAATTGCGCAAGAATGATTTTTTACTTGTGATACAAACTTGTTCCGCACCCCACCACCCACCAAAAGAAACTCTTGTTTAGCATAAGTATGAACATGTCGCTTTGTAATTAAATGGAATTAGCACGAATCATAATCCCAATTGACCTGCTGATTACTAGGCATGATAACCTAACATACCATTGATCCGTTTTATTAAAAGGTATTATTGCGAGCATGTATGATGAGGCAGGCCGGTTGGATTTAGGGGATAACATGCGCACTTTAATGAAAGAGGATGGTTTAAGGAAGAGTTTGGTCTCTAGTCTGGTTGCAAATTGCTGATAAACATCAAGCGAGTTGTGCAAAAGTGGGGATTCAGACTTGAAACCTCATACTTCAAGAAACTCACATTGCAACAGTGAGGTTGTTTTTGTAGTTTAAGTATTTTTTTATTTTTATTTTTTTGTAAGAGCATTTCACAACCATGTACCAACAGGAAAGTTCTATGAACACAATGTAATTTAATAAACAAAATATTTGGTTTTAATAAAGGCAATTACTATATAACAATCCAACACCATATAGAGATCTCGTTTCATATCCAACGAGCAAGGAGATGTGTTTGATGAAATTAGTTGAACACACAAGGTAAGAAAAAAATTTATCTTTCACCAAGAAAATTGTTCCAAAGCTTTAGATTTCGCACCAGAAGTTTAGAGCTAATCAGACACCCACCATTAATTGTAACCAAGATTGTCCATCCATCACACTATCCTGAACATAACCAATTAATGGCATTCTAACGATCCCACTACATCAGGACCCTTTCGATGTTGCGTAAAAACCAAAATTAGGGCAATCACTTTTTTATTCATTTCGACGCATACAATTCAGGTTGGTTCAAGAATCATAATTAGCTTCTGTC
Source organism: Phtheirospermum japonicum (assembly GCA_014905375.1). Lineage (NCBI taxonomy): Eukaryota > Viridiplantae > Streptophyta > Magnoliopsida > Lamiales > Orobanchaceae > Phtheirospermum > Phtheirospermum japonicum. The sequence goes on from BMAC01000135.1 coordinate 1,534,541, forward strand.
TTTAAAAAATAAAGTTCAAAGAAACCTACAACACATAAGCCAGAAACAATCCCAAAACCATTGAACAAGATGATCTCTTCTATGACAAATTTCATCTCTTTCATAACAAATAAAGATTGGCTCAAAAATTGTTTCACATAAGTTCTCACACAAAATTAAGTTTAGAACAACTACAACTAAGCATACACCAGGAGAAAATTAGGGCAAAAATTGAGAGAGAGGGGAAATCTAGTGGTACCTGGAATTGAGAATATCCTAGGGTATCTGGTGATGAAGGCACAGTCAATTTCCACAAACGTTCCGCACCAGCAGTGAAGGGATGAGCAGATGGTTCCGGCTTGGGCTTTGGTTTCACAACGATGAAAAACTTGGTCTTTACTTCCCTGGGACACTTAGGCTCCGACGGCGACTCAGTCTCTGGTCGACTTGCTTTAAGCGATGTAGGTCTGGCAACGAGAAAAAGAAAAAGGGTTTATCCACCAAAAGAAATAGGGGATAATTACAGAGAGCGGGAGAGAGATGTTTCTGGAGGGACGAAAACTTGTATATTTTGAAATTAACAAATAAATTGAAAATCATAAGTTTGTTTTTATTTATTAATTCACATCAGCTTTTAAAGGATGTAAAAAATTGAATGTATATTAATTTTTTTCTTAATAAAATAATATATTACAACATCAGTTCTATACTGATGTATGAAAACTGATGTCTAATCATAAGAAATTTTACAAATAAACATTGGTTTTCAAAAACTGATGTAAAAACTGATGTCTATTTTTCGTGTTTTAGTTTTAAGACATCAGTAATAAAAAAGCGATGTTTATTATCAAAAAAATACACTTATATAACACTAGTATTTTAAGAAACCGATGTTAAAAGACACCAGAATAATAAAAAAAACGATGTCTTTTTAATGATGTCTATTGCTATTTTTCTTGTGTAAACCGACATGTAAAGAGCATCATTAATCACAAAGTGACATTATCAGCAATTAAGGCATAGTAGTTTTTTGAAGAATTGGAAATGTCGACATGATGAAGAAACTAGTTCAAACAAACTCTTATTCTGTATGCAGAATACTCTACAGTCTACATAATGTTAGAACGAGCTAAATCCCCAAAATACTATTAACTTTTTCAATTTAAAATCATAATAATCCAAAACAGAACACTGATCAAAGGTTCATTTGGAATAGTTTCAAATAAACAACAAAAATGGTTTAAATTTTTCAGCAATCACCTAATTTTAACACTTTCAAACTGCAATTTAAGATACCCAAAACAAATTAACCACCTAAACACAATTAAATCAATTGGTTACATATCTAGGGTTTTCAGAAAATAATGAAACGTACTTGTTGTTAGAGTATAGTGCCCAACGTTCCAATTAGATTGGATTTCATTTTACTTGTATAATGATTTTATTGGAATTATATTAATAAAGGCAACTTTCTTTATCTTATGTTTTCGATTTTATTATAATTGCACGTATGATAAAGTCCTTAGACCAGTTTAAACTGTGGGATATGGTTGCGCATATGATGGCAATCATGGAACATGTCTCTAAGGTTTCGGTCTTAAACTTGTTCCAAGTCAATGGGCTTTTCGAGATAGGACATTGAATAGCCCGGTAAGACTTGCGAATATGATGCATGCTTGTAAGACAAGGATGTTGCATTCCATTAACATCAGCGTTGTGACGCGAGTGCATATATGTGGGTGCTTGTTGGAGAACAAGTTCATTGAACATGACCCGATGGAAATTCTTAACTGGAAGATTTGTTTGTCGAATAAGAATTTTCATACTGCAATAGTACATGATTAGTCCTTGACTTGAGGTACGATGGTAACCTTGTGCACATTGTACAATACTTAGATTTATCTTTTGATTGCTTGACAATCGTAAAAGGGGTATTTTGGGTATTGTGTCGATGTGCATGGAGGTTTGTCTGTAGCCAACATAGAATTCAACACTTGTCTATGGACAAGAAAGTATCCTATGAATTTTCATAGTTTGTGATTCAAAGACCTTGGCCAGGGCACGATGAATATTGATTCATAAATGAATTACTTAAACTTGAAATGAAATCACAGTTATTAAATCAATTGGGTTTCGACTTATAAATCCATGCCCAAAATTTAATCGGGAAACTGGTTGTCGAAAGGATCGTACATGTATGGACTTGCAATTGAAATAGGTTTACTCGCTATTTCACCTAACACTAGGTAATCATGCTACTTGCTAGATGTTGTCATGATTTGTAAGTTCTTGAAGTTAAAGAGTTAATTTCAAGAGAATTAATTAATTAGATTAATTAATATAATAAATTGTTATTTAAAAGCTTATAAAAGTTATAAGCCTACTGCTAGTGTTAGCCGTGAACCTAAAAGGGTCACACATAATTTCGGTTGTTGACATTTCAAGATTGATAACTCCAATAGTTGGAATAATTAATTAATTTAGATTAATTAAATGAGATTTTATTTTAATTCAGTTGTTGGATTAAATATTTAATTATATATTTGATTATGTAATTAAATCTAATTTGATTACAAATCTCAATTAAAGGAATATATTAAATTAGTCAATTGGATTGATTAATTTGAATTCATGGGATTAATTAATTAATTGAATTAATTAATTAGTTGGATTCTAAATCTAAGTCCATGTAATTTTCTAGTAGGCCCTAATTGTAGAAGCCCACTAGAATGATTGAAGACTTTAAAATATATTTATATATATTTATATTTATATTAATTAGTTAATTAAGGTTAGTCCTAATTTTAACCTAATTAATCTAATATAAAAATATATATAAGATATAAAAGAAAGAGAGAGAATGCGGCTATATATATAAAAAGAGGAGGCAGCCGCTGCATCCATCATTCCAACAAAAAAAAGGGTTTGATACTTTTAAAGAAAAAAAAAAGGGCGTTGTCCCTTTTCTTGTGAAAACAGAGAAAGAATTTTATATTCTTTTATATATATTTTTAGTCTTCAATTGTTAGATGAAAATTAATTGATAATTCACATCTACAATAATTAATCTTCAATCAATTGTTGATTGTTGGATTAATTGTTTATTCCTTTAATCGATTTAAAAACGGAGCGATTCTACTAGCGAATAATTTCTCCGGTGTCGCAATCAAAAGGTGGACTCGATTAGAGGGGATACGCTTGGATCTCTAAGGCGAGATGTTTTTGGTGTTAGCCACTTAGCCGAGAATTTATTCTCTTTTAATCGTCGCTTGGAGATATTAATCGAGAGGTATTAATTTACTTATTTTTATAAGAATCAAAATTTGTATTCAATACATAATAATGAATAATGACGATCGTTAAAACCGCTAATGAAATCTAAGGGGTTTAGTATATATATTTGATATATATATTTATTTTATTTAATTAAAAATTATAAAATTCACTGCGTAAGCCCCGTACGATTATAGCGAACCCAACACTTGTAAGGACATCTACACATTTAAAGCAACTTTGGTGGTGATATATTGAAGGTGACAGCTACGCGTTGAAAGCATCTACAATGGTGGTTGATTGAAGGTGAAGGCAAGATGGGGATAGAGAATTAAAAACGTGGTTGCAGGTGGCATCGAGGAAAACAGAAAAATGACTGGTATGTTGGAGTGATAATCGAGAGCTCAAGTGTCTATGGTTTATGTTGGATGTGATGGTGGCGGGGATTTTCGCTGAGGTCTAGAAGATAGCCGATGGGTAGTTCTTGGAGGGAATGGTGTACACCTAATTTGTCCAGTTCATAATCCATTTATTTTTTTTTAATTTCGTATTTTTTAATATAAGTTTTACATTGGTAGGCCCCACATACCCAATGTCAGCTACTATATATGGCATCGGTTCAAAATAAACCGATGTTAGGTATTATATGTGACATAGATTTTCTAAGTAACTGTCAAGTTTCAAATATATTACAATTATACCATCGGTTATTTTCACAACATTGGTTTTCTGAACACCAATGTTAAAACTTCTTTTGTAGTAGAGCTAGGCTTGTTTCCTTCTCTTTTCACCTTCAAGCATAAATAATCTTTAATCATCACTTTATCTTCTTTATAGAACTTTAACTTAGTACTTAGTTAGTTTATTTTGTGTGTTGAGAAGCTTAATGTATGTGATGAAACATTGTACTCTTTTGGCTTTCATGATTTTGAAGAACCATTATACTTAGGGTAACATTTAATCATTGTTCTCTTGCATTTTTCTTATAAGTTTTATGAATGTTTGAATGAATTTATTATTTATTATCTTATGTATGATTTGTAGTTTAAGTGTTTAATGTTTTATTGGATTGTTAGTGAATCTTTCATTTCCTTCCATTGTTATGTTCTTGCTCATTTTAAAGCTTCTTTCCTCTTTTGGTATAGTTTATGAAGTTGATGGTGTAAAGAAAATGGGTTTAGAAATTTTGTGCTTATAGTTAACTTGTAGTATAGAGTTCTTTTTTAGGTTAGTAGATGATAAAAATAGACATTTATCTTAATCAAGAGTAATTTGAAAGTATTTTCCCTCTATTGTATTTTTTATATTTTAATGTGAGAGATTTTTTTTTACATCCTAAACTATTGCCATTTTGGCACTTCGCCTCCTAAACTTTTTTTTCGTGCAAATTACCTCCTAAACTACACAAATTTTGCACTTAACCTCCTCAACTCCCATTTTTGGTGGGAATTCTAGTCAAATCTCACTCGTGTGACATGCACGCTAACATATAAGGGGTAAAATTGACTTTCCATCTCCTCCTCATGACTCCCGCTCAAAATAATGGCACGTGAGCACTACGTAGGTTCCAAATCCTTCGTGTATATATATATTAATGTGGACATTATCTTAACAGGTCACATGAGTGCTCACGTGGCATTGTTTTGAGCAGGAGTCATCAGTAAGAGATGAAAAGTCGGTTTTATCCCTTATATGTAAGCATGCATGTCGTACGAGTGAGCTCCGACCAAAAGCTCCACCAAAAACGGGAGTTCAGGAGGTTAAGTGCAAAATTAGTACAGTTTAGGAGGTAATTTGCACGAAAAAAAAAAGTTTAGGAGGCGAAGTGTCAAAATGGTCATAGTTCAGGAGGTAAAAAGAAATTCTCTTTTAATGTTGTACTTCCTTAAATTTATTATTGATTATTGGATTATAGATTTCTTAACAGATTTAATTATGTTCATCTTCGCTCTTAATTTATGTTATTACATTTCTTAATACTTTTTGGTTAGAATTTATGGGTCTAGGGTCTAGATGAGTTTAATACCATGAATCGGGGAATATTGGGTGTTTAAATGAGAATTAGTATTGAAAACCCCAATTTGTAAATTAATTGTTTGATAAACTGCCAATTGATTGTGAAGACGAGTCTAGAACCCTAGACCCTCGATTTATTGATCTTTTCAAAGTTTTCAATTAGAATTTTCCTAATTTAAACTCTTGTCTTAGTTGTTAAAAACCAAAAACTCAAATACTTGATAGTGTTTTTAGAATATCCTTTTCTTTTCTTGTTCTCTCTTTCATGATTCAAACACAAAACTATTCCCGATTAGCTTTCCTTATGAGATACGACTTGAGTGACCTCAACGCACTACGATTGAATCTATTCTCTTGTGGGCGATACTGAAAACATTTGTAGAAATAGTTCATTTGAGATCACTTCAGTCCAAAAACGTGTCAAGGTTTGTCCACACATAAAATACTAAGTTTTAACCCACTAGCCTAATGCTCTCTATGATCCTATTTACATGAGTATGACTTATTACATGAAAATCAAAACAACATATGTACAAGGGTTTCTCCACCTTGTACTCTCTCTATCTCTATCTCTCTCCCTCTCTCTCTCACTCTCTCTCTCTTATTAAATGATTAAGTATACAATGAAGATATGATTATAACACAAACTATAATAAGAAAATTTGAGTGTCTACAACTCCTATAATTGTTGCAACATGAAAATTACATAATCTTCAAAAATCAAAATGAAGGCTCAATGAGATAAGGCATAACATCTCAAAAATGATTACAAATACTAAAAACAACTAAACTACGACAATGGAGCAAAGGGCTTGTAAAAAGTACTCAACTTTTGCTCAAGATATGATTTGCACATTTTTGTACGTGTTTTTGTGAACTTATTGTGTCGCGTTTGAATGTGTTTTGCTTGCATATTATGGGTATTAGGTGTCTATTAGGCCTATTTTGTTAGTTTTAGGTTTTTGTAGTGTTTGCGTGGTTTTAATTATGTTTTCTTAGTTTTCACTCATTTTTATAATTTTGGTCATAGAAAGACCAAGCAAGATCCGCGCACGCTTAGGGAATCCCATTCGACTCGCTACGGAATTGACAAGTGAAGACAAGTAAGGGAACATAGAACGAAAAAGGAACGACAACCGGCAGACGTCTGGAGTGGAAATTGAGAAAACCGAGCCGGGAGCAGCCATGCCAGTCGATCGACTGGCATGCAGTTGATCGACTGCTAGTCCAGCCGATCAACTGACCCAGTCCAAATTGACTGTATGGAAGAAGCTGGGTCATTGAGGATGAAGCAGTCGATCGACAGGGTTTCAGTCGATCGACTGCGACGCAGGGAATTTTGAAATTTTTGATTCGTTTTTATGATTTTGTCCCTGCGTCCTCTATTTATATCCCAACCCTTTCTCCACCAACCTTATCTCTTCCTTCGTTGATTTTGAACTTGTTCAACCTCCTCCAAGCCATTTTCACTATTCCATTACTTTTTAAGCTCTAAACCCTAGTTCATAAGCCTTAGAATACTTAGCTAGTGAGCCGAACTTTTGTGTTCCTTTCAAAATTAATTACCGGTTAAGCAATGCGTGTCTACGTTTGAAAGGTTTTAAGTTCGCCCGCAAGAGAACGGGGTCACTTGTAGACTTGGCAAGTTAACTCGGGTCGATCTCTAGAGGAATGAGAATCGGAATTAACGATGTTTATTATACTAATATCATAATTCTATCTAAAAACACGCGAACACGAAGGGGTTTTCGAAAAGATTTCAATTCCAATATTTAAAAAAATATGCGAATGCTTCTTGTCTTGAGGGTGTCAACCTCTCGACAAGGGATTAAAACAGCAAAAGATTCACCAATCCAATAAAACTACTGAATAAAGATATTCAAAACACAATGCAAGAAACTAATGTTCACAAACTATCAATAGATTACCCAAAAACAACCATCCATTCAATCATCAATAATCCAAACATAATAGCGTCAACTCCAATAACACTAAATTATTATTTCAAATCACCAAAGCCTTAACATCTATTTATCAAAACATTAACTAACCAAACCATCAATTGTTCATGTTCAATATCAAACCAAACTACTCTAAGAATGATTAAGAATTTGAGTTCAGAAATTACGAGTCGTCGAACTACGTCCAATGAGGGATGATGGACGAAAGCACTCTGAATGAAATGCATAGAATCCTCGGGCTTGTCACGAACCCAGAATCTTCACGCCGAACGTCGGCTTTCTGTAAATCACGGGTCGAAACGGTGTCGTACGATTTTTGCTAGAGGTATGAGAGATGTGTCAAATCTCTCAACCTTTGGATGTATTTGTGGTTCTCTAACCTATTCTTGAGCCTCTCAAGCCTAATGTCTTCAACCCTAGCCACTTCGGGAGTTTTAAAAACATTTTCAGCCGTTTTGTAACTGAGAGATTTCTAGAAATCTGCGTTCGTAATGTTCTTGTCCGATCGGTCAGAGGCCTTGTCCGATCGGACGAAAGCTACTGTTGTAACGCCCCGATTTTGTAAAAAACAAATATATAGTTGGTATTTAAAAATATAATAAAATAGACTTGGCGTTACGTACATATCTATTTGTAAAATCAAAAGAATATAGAGAATTTTCAAAACGTTCAAAATTACAGAGCGGAAAATAATAATATACATGACCAAAATTCTATCAATTAAAATTGATAGTTAAAGTAGCATTTGTTTGAAGTACGACTTTTATTTAAAACATAAAACAAATTTAGAAAACATAAACAAACATCAAGAGTTTTATTCCATTCCTCGTATCCCAATCACTCGATACCTTCACTTGTACCTGAAAGAAAAATGTTGTTGATTTGGGATGAGCTCAACATACTCAATAGTTACACCGACATTTCTCATGCAAAATCATATTACTCAAAAATAGCACATTTAACCATAGAATTCATAATTTTAACGTCGAAGACAGTTAACTGCAACTAAAACGCGGCGGGTTTCCCCGATGACCCTTTTCCCCGGTCATAGGCACTTTAGGCCCCTGGTTTTAATCATTGGATATAGCACGCCAGGATAAACCCGATGACCCTTTTCCCCGGTCACGGACAACTTTTGCGGTCCACGGATATATTAATTTATAAACATCGAATTTCATGATATACATTGCATATAGATTTGAGCACATAGAATTTAACATATGACAAGTCGGTGGCCCCTACCTCGTAAAAATGCCGTGGACAATCGAATGGTATGCATGTAGTTGAAATCCTAATTCCCCTTAATGCCCGTCACCTAATCAATTGGAAAATATATTTAATTAGTATTTTTCATAATTAAAATTCATAATAGTAATAATAATAATAAAATAAACTGGACTAAAAAGTAGTTTTTTAAAAGTTTCTAGGATTGAAACGAGGTTTTTTTATAAATAGGAGGGCGGAAATCATGAGTTATTGGTAAGATGGGGGGTTAAATTGAAGGGATGACAAAGTTAGGGGTTCAAATTGAAGTGGACTAGTCTTCTGGGGGTTAATCTGAAAATTTGGGAAAGTGGACTGGGTATAAATGGAGGAACCCAGCCCCTTCTAGCCTTAGACCCGTCTTCTTCCCCTCCTTTCTTTCCCCCAAATCACAAAAGGCGCATCAATCGGCAATCGGTGGTCGCCATGGCAAGGCCGCGCGGTGACGGCATCGGCGATTAGGAGGCGGTGCTCAAGCGTCGCTCTCTCTCTCTCTCTCTCTCCGGCCCTGGCGAATTTCTTCTTTCAAAATTTCAGAAAAATCGGCCAGCACTCGACGGTGGGCGACGGCAAATTTGGGCGGCGATGGCGACCCGTAGCGGCTCCGAGCAGCGTTCGGAAGGTTGTGCGACGGCAACATTGTGGTGTCTGCAAGGCGACGGCGTTTTTCTTCCTTTCCCAAATCACAGAAGTCGGGGACGGAGACCTTCGCCTTTGTTCACTCCTTGGCGGCGGCTCGGCGAAAGGAAACGACGACAGCGATACAGAGGTGGCGATGACACAACAGTCGGCTGGCTGGGTTTTGGATTTCGGGTCATGGCGGTTTGGGGGTTTTGGATCCTATGACCAGGGAAAAGGGTCATCGGGGAAACCCGCCGCGTTTTAGCTGCAGTCAACTGTCTTCGAAGTTAAAATCATGAATTCTATGATTAAATGTGCTATTTTTGAGTGGTATGATTTTGCATGAGATATGTCGGTGTAACTATTGAGTATGTTGAGCTCATCCCAAATCAACAACATTTTTCTTTCAGATACAAGTGAAGGTATCGAGTGATTGGGATACGAGGAATGGAATAAAACTCTTGATGTTTGTTTATATGTTCTAAATTTGTTTTATGTTTTAAATAAAAGTCGTACTTCAAACAAATGCTACTTTAACTATCAATTTTAATTGATAGAATTTTGGTCATGTATATTATTATTTTCCGCTGTGTAATTTTGAACATTTTGAAAATTCTCTATACTTTTTTGATTTTACAAATAGATATGTACGTAACGCCAAGTCTATTTTATTATATTTTAAAATACCAACTATATATTTGTTTTTTTCGAAATCGGGGCGTTACAGGGTGGTATCAGAGCGAGCTCATTTCTGTAGACTCGTTTGTTTTTATTTTTCAAAATTTACAAGAAAATAGTACTATCACCACCCACCTTCGTCATATCTTGTCGGTTTCCCCAAGGTACACACTTCATTACATTATTTCATTTCATTATGACTCTATTACAAAGATTTTCACTAATTCTTTTTCTTATAAATTCAGCCCACTCTTTATTTGATTTTTACAATTATGTTTTATCAAGTGCGGAATTTTGAGAACAAAATTTTTCTAAGGAGAGTAGGTTGTAACACCCGAGCATCAATTGCATATTTTTATATTTCTATTTATCGACATGCATTAAAATATAATTTTAGTCCCAAGTTCGTCACCATAAATGAATTTATATTTTATTTTAAATAGTCTAAGAACTCTATTTTTAACGGATCGATAGTTCGTTTGCCAAATAAATTATATATCTCAACTTTTAAAACTAATATAACTTATTAATATTTTATTATTTAATTATTTATTATCAATCCTAATCCTATTTAGAATAGGATTTATATTATTTATTATTTTATCAGGATTTAACCTTAACTATATATATAAAAACGAAGCCCTCATTTCCATTCTTTTCACAAGTCTTTTGCGTTTCAAGCAAAAAAACGTAAGTTTTAAGTCTTAGTTTTCCAGATTTTCTCAAAGAAATTAATTTCCAGCCCGACAACTCCCAACTCCGGCTGTTTGTTTCGACAAACCAAAACCCTCAATCAACTACGGCCCGATCGAGACCCGAAAACCACATCAAACCCAGGCCCGAACCCAACATCACAACCCCAAAACGGACCCCTTTCCAAACCCAAACCATCACCCACGCCATCTCCGCCGTTTGCAGCCCCAGTTTCCGGTCACCACCTCCACCAACCTCCATCGTCGACACCAACCCCAAACATTCCCGGCCCAAACCGTAATCACTACCAAACACAGAACGACAGCCCGTTAAGAAACCATATCACTCGAATCCAATTTCTGAAATCCGACACGAAGCGGCCGAACCATCGTCACCCCAATCACCAATCGCCTTTAATAATCCGGCAAACCCGACATCCAAAACCCCCAAACCGCCATGACCTGAACGAGACCCTAAATCCAAAACCCAGCCAGACGACTGTTGTGTCATCGCCACCTCTGTATCGCTGTCGCCGTTTCCTTTCGCCGAGCCGCCGCCAAGGAGTGAACAAAGGCGAAGGTCGTCGTCGCCGATTTCTGTGATTTGGGAAAAGAAGAAAAATGCCGCCGCCTTGCAGACACCCCACTGTTGCCGTCGCACCACCTTCCGAACGCCGCTCGGAGCCGCTACGGGTCGCTATCGCCGCCCAATTTTGTCGTCGCCCACCGTCGAGTGCTGGCTGATTTTTCTGAAATTTTGGGAGAAGAAATTCGCCAGGGCCGGAGAGAGAGAGAGAGCGACGCTTGAGCGCCGCCGCCCAATCGCCGATGCCATAGCCGCGCGGCCTTGCCTTGGCGACCACCGATTGCCGATTGATGCGCCTTTTTTGATTTGGGTGAAAGAAAGGAGGGGAAGAAGACAGGTCTAAGGCTAGAAGGGGCTGGGTTCCTCTTTTTATACCCAGTCCACTTTCCCAAATTTCCAGATGAACCCCCAGAAGACTAGTCCACTTCAATTTGAACCCCCAACTTTGCCATCCCTTCAATTTAACCCCCCAGCTTACCAATAACTCACGATTTCAGCCCTCCTATTTATAAAAAAACCCTCGTTTCACTTTTTAGTCCAGTTTATTTTATTATTATTAGTAGTATTATTATTATGAATTTTAAATATGAAAAATACTAATTAAATATATTTTCCAATTGATTAGGTGACGAGCATTAAGGGGACTTAGGATTTCAACTATGTGCATACCATTCGATTCCACGTCATTTTTACGAGGTAGGGACCACCGACTTGTCTTATGTTAAATTCTATGTGCTCAAATCAATGTGCAATGTATATCATGAAATTCGATGTTTATAAATTAATATAGCCGTGGACCACAAAAGTTGTCCGTGACCGGGGAAAAGGGTCATTGGGTTTATCCCGGCGTGCTATATCCAATTATTAAAACCAGAGGCCTAAAGTGCCTATGACCGGGGAAAAGGGTCATCGGGGAAACCCGCCGCGTTTTAGCTGCAGTCAACTGTCTTCGACGTTAAAATTACGAATTCTATGGTTAAATGCGCTATTTTTGAGTTGTATGATTTTGCATGAGGTATGTCGGTGTAACTACTGAGCTAGTGGAAAGCTCACCCTATCATTAACAAATTTCATGTTGAGGAGACCGAGCAACGAGTGACGTTGGAGGTGGATGATTAAGT
>BMAC01000135.1:1546755-1585843 GCA_014905375.1 Phtheirospermum japonicum
ATGCATGTAGTTGAAATCCTAATTCCCCTTAATGCTCGTCACCTAATCAATTGGAAAATATATTTAATTAGTATTTTTCATAATTAAAATTCATAATAGATAATAAAAATAAATCTGGACTAAAAAGTAGTTTTATAAAAAGTTTCTGGGATTGAAACGAGGTTTTTTTTATAAATAGGAGGGTTGAAATCATGAGTTATTGGTTAAGATGGGGGTTAAATTGAAGGGATGACAAAGTTAGGGTTTCAAATTGAAGTGGACTAGTCTTCTGGGGGTTAATCTGAAAATTTGGGGAAAGTGGACTGGGTATAAATGGAGGAACCCAGCCCCTTCTAGCCTTAGACCCGTCTTCTTCCCCTCCTTTCTTTCCCCAAATCACAAAAAGGCGCATCAATCGGCAAATCGGTGGTCGCCATGGCAAGGCCGCGCGGTGACGGCATCGGCGATTAGGAGGCGGTGCTCAAGCGTCGCTCTCTCTCTCTCTCTCTCTCCGGCCCTGGCGAATTTCTTCTTTCAAAATTTCAGAAAAAATCGGCCAGCACTCGACGGTGGGCGACGGCAAATTTGGGCGGCGATGGCGACCCGTAGCGGCTCCGAGCAGCGTTCGGAAGGTGTGCGACGGCAACATTGTGGTGTCTGCAAGGCGACGGCGTTTTTCCTTCCTTTCCCAAATCACAGAAGATCGGGGACGGAGACCTTCGCCTTTGTTCACTCCTTGGCGGCGGCTCGGCGAAAGGAAACGACGACAGCGATACAGAGGTGGCGATGACACAACAGTCGGCTGGCTGGGTTTTGGATTTCGGGTCATGGCGGTTTGGGGGTTTTGGATCCTATGACCAGGGAAAAGGGTCATCGGGGAAACCCGCCGCGTTTTAGCTGCAGTCAACTGTCTTCGAAGTTAAAATCATGAATTCTATGATTAAATGTGCTATTTTTGAGTGGTATGATTTTGCATGAGATATGTCGGTGTAACTATTGAGTATGTTGAGCTCATCCCAAATCAACAACATTTTTCTTTCAGATACAAGTGAAGGTATCGAGTGATTGGGATACGAGGAATGGAATAAAACTCTTGATGTTTGTTTATATGTTCTAAATTTGTTTTATGTTTTAAATAAAAGTCGTACTTCAAACAAATGCTACTTTAACTATCAATTTTAATTGATAGAATTTTGGTCATGTATATTATTATTTTCCGCTGTGTAATTTTGAACATTTTGAAAATTCTCTATACTTTTTTGATTTTACAAATAGATATGTACGTAACGCCAAGTCTATTTTATTATATTTTAAAATACCAACTATATATTTGTTTTTTTCGAAATCGGGGCGTTACAGGGTGGTATCAGAGCGAGCTCATTTCTGTAGACTCGTTTGTTTTTATTTTTCAAAATTTACAAGAAAATAGTACTATCACCACCCACCTTCGTCATATCTTGTCGGTTTCCCCAAGGTACACACTTCATTACATTATTTCATTTCATTATGACTATATTACACAATTTTTTCACTAATTCTTTTTCTTATAAATTCAGCCCACTCTTTATTTGATTTTTACAATTATGTTTTATCAAGTGCGGAATTTTGAGAACAAAATTTTTCTAAGGAGAGTAGGTTGTAACACCCGAGCATCAATTGCATATTTTTATATTTCTATTTATCGACATGCATTAAAATATAATTTTAGTCCCAAGTTCGTCACCATAAATGAATTTATATTTTATTTTAAATAGTCTAAGAACTCTATTTTTAACGGATCGATAGTTCGTTTGCCAAATAAATTATATATCTCAACTTTTAAAACTAATATAACTTATTAATATTTTATTATTTAATTATTTATTATCAATCCTAATCCTATTTAGAATAGGATTTATATTATTTATTATTTTATCAGGATTTAACCTTAACTATATATATAAAAAACGAAGCCCTCATTTCCATTCTTTTCACAAGTCTTTTGCGTTTCAAGCAAAAAAACGTAAGTTTTAAGTCTTAGTTTTCCAGATTTTCTCAAAGAAATTAATTTCCAGCCCGACAACTCCCAACTCCGGCTGTTTGTTTCGACAAACCAAAACCCTCAATCAACTACGGCCCGATCGAGACCCGAAAACCACATCAAACCCAGGCCCGAACCCAACATCACAACCCCAAAACGGACCCTTTCCAAACCCAAACCATCACCCACGCCATCTCCGCCGTTTGCAGCCCCAGTTTCCGGTCACCACCTCCACAAACCTCCATCGTCTACACCAACCCAAAACATTCCCGGCCCAAACCGTAATCACTACCAAACCCAGAACGACAGCCCGTTAAGAAACCATATCACTCGAATCCAATTTCTGAAATCCAACACGAACCGGCCGAGGAACCGGCTGAACCATCGCCACCGCAATCACCAACCGCCGTTCACAATCCGGCAAACCCGACATCCAAAACCCCCAAACCGCCATCCCTTCAATTTAAACCCCCAGCTTACCAATAACTCATGATTTCAACCCTCCTATTTATAAGAAATCCTCGTTTCAATCCCAGAAACTTTTATAAAACTACTTTTTAGTCTAGTTTATTTTATTATGAATTTTAAATATGAAAAATACTAATTAAATATATTTTCCAATTGATTAGGTGACGAGCATTAAGGGGACTTAGGATTTCAACTACGTGCATACCATTCGATTTTTCACGGCATTTTTACGAGGTAGGGACCACCGACTTGTCTTATGTTAAATTCTATGTGCTCAAATCTATGTGCAATGTATATCATGGAATTCGATGTTTATAAATTAATATAGCCGTGGACCGCAAAAGTTGTCCGTGACCGGGGAAAAGAGTCATCAGGTTTATCCTAGCGTGCTATATCCAATGATTAAAACCAGGGGCCTAAAGTGCCTATGACCGGGGAAAAGGGTCATCAGGGAAACCCGCCGCGCTTCCGCTGCGTAACTCATGGTTTTATAAAATTATCTATTTTCTTTTGATTTTACATTTAGATATGTACGTAACGCCAAGTCTACTTTATTATATTTTAAATTACAAACTATATATATTTATTTTATCGAAATCGGGGCGTTACAACTGTCCCCGGGTCTGCTCGGTGCGCCGGCTCTCCCGGTCGGTGTGCACGTCGACAGTTGCACCGATCGGGGACATGAGCTGTCCAATCGGTGGATGTCCTTTTGGGATACTCGTGAGCGTTTCTTCTTCATTTTTCGTGCTTTCAATCCACTGGACGCTCTAGCTGTATGAGAAAATCACAGAATTATTCTCGAATGGACCAGTTATTGATCAATAAGTCGGAGAATTAAGTAAAGAGGGGAAAAATGCAAAACGATGCAATTGAACTCATTCTTAACCCAAAAAAGAGAATAAAAGGACTAAAATAAGACTCAATTATGTACAAGTTCGTAACAAAAACGTACGAATTAACCACCCCATGCTTAATTGGTTTGTTCATCCTCGAACAAACGAAAGAATCAAAATCAAGAAAATTGACGATAGTAAGAGCTTAGAGTCATGTTGTGCATATAGTGTAGTTTTGCAATTATAAACACTTTTATCGAAAACCATGAAGCTAACTCGTATTACTGTTTTGCCTTGAAGTCTAAAGAATGCGTCCTCTCAAAAGGGAAATATATAATGGTGCACTCATTTGCTCGTGTTTTCCAAAAGTAAGTGTATACGCTCGGATCAACATAATCATGCATTCAACGAATCGCGAAAATTAAAGACTCATTCATCGCATAAGTGAGCACATTCAATCAAGAATTGGATTAGGACTTTTAAGGGTTGTAGTGTAGGCTCTTTGGTAAGGTATGTCATATATAAAGATGTGTGGCTAACTTGCGAACAAACGCAATCAATAACTCACTCATTCTTAACTCAAAGCATAGAGTATAATTCATTCCTCATCCTTACCAAACAACCATAGACATTATTTTCTTAGCCTTTCATTTCTAAGGCTATTTCTAACCCCCAAAACCCTAATATTAGCCCTTTATAAATAGGCTTTATTATTATTAATTTTTTTTTAATTTTTTTTGGTGCCGTTATGAACTTAAGCACTTTTAATTTTCCCTTTTTTTTATATACAACCCACTAATTCTTAGCCTTAGATCGTCGTAACCAATGATCGGATAAAACTCTCATTTTACAAATTTTCTCGAAATAAGAGCTACAATAAAGCTCGTGGCGATCAAGGAAATGGAATAAAAGGCTTGAGGGGGCTTATTGGGAATTTAAGTGGTTTTTATTTATGAGTAAGGCTGGAATTGGGTTTTATATGCGCCTATCGTCATTTTCAAAATCCAATGTACTCGTGCGATTAAGAGACTTCTCAAAACACTTATCGAATCACAACACGCAATGTTGATAAACACACAAGGCTTCTTACAAGGTTTAATTCAAACTTTTGAAAATGAGGTGATCGAGTTTTAAGAGTTTTGCAAAATTGGTAACGACAAAGTGCTGTTTTAAATACATATAAGTAGTTTTTGAAAATCTTGAACTTAAAACAAGCTCAAAAGACTCTAAACTTTTTACCACGTAATACATGATTCCGATAGGCATGCCAATACAAACACAATTTAAGCAAGGGCAAATATTCAACAAAAGTTGTCGTAAATGGTTGACCATCGTTATGTTACAAATTTGTGACTATGTTACTCAAAAATGATTTAACTTAAACATGCATGGACTAAAAACCCCAGAAATGGACATGGGTGCAATGTCCGATCGGTCAAGGGTTAACTCCGATCGGTCTAAATTCCAGAAAGTTTTGACCGATCGGGTAACCCTGAATCTCCGATCGGACTGCCAGTCTCCCCCCTCCCCCCCCTTTTTTTTAAAAGATCAAGAAAACTCCTAGTTGCTAAGATAAGAGTATGAATATGGGGAATACACAAGTGCATATAACCATCGCATGCAAATGAAAAACGAAGAGTTAACATAGTTATCACCAAGCAAACATTAAAGGAAATAATGTTACAATAACCTGAATAAATATCAAAAATCCTAGAAAGCGATAAAAAAAAGTAGGATAGAGTGGTGATACAGTTGGGGCGTGGGCCCGCCTATTTGTCCATGTGGTCCGGAGGTGGAGGTGGATAGCGGTGCTTGAGATGGGAAAGGCGCTCGTCAATTCGAACGAGGTATCCATGATTTGCCCCAATGCTTCCGGATAATCGGGCAAGATGCTGAGAAGTTTCTGCCCAGTTGTTGCCCAAATTCGTCAAAGTGCTCCGGAAGTAACGAGCCTCCTCTCGAGCCTCCTCCCGCGCGGCTAAAGCGTCCTGGTGAGCGTTTCGCACATGTTCTTCTTGATGAAGGCTTAATTGCCTCAATTGGTCCATCATTCATGCTTGAAAATCTTGCTGCTGCTGCCACTACTCGACCGAAAAGTGCACCCCGTCTCCATAGTCGCCGTGCTCATAGGCCCCGAAACTGGTGTTTCCGTCTCCTCCATCCCCTTCATTCCTGTTTTGCACCCCATCGTTTGCTCCATTTCCCTCGTCGTTCTCATCCTCCACTTTTTCAGTGTCACCATCATTTTCATCGCCCTCATCATCATCGTCGGTATCGTCAATATCGGAATTCTCAACTAACTCGGCTCGCTTTTTATCTTTGATCATCATGAATGTTGGAATAGTAATGCTCTGGCCGTTACTCATTCGGCTGTCGACCATCATCCCCATACTCGGGTAAACGATGTTGTCTTCATATGGATCACAACCGTGGTGTTGAGCGAGTACCGTGATAAAGGCTCCAAGGGTGAGTTTTGTCGTTTTCTTTTCTCGGACTTGTTGGACGTTTTCGACCGCGGAGATCAAAAGTGGGTAAATGTTTGCGTTACCTCGATGGTATGCAACCCACAATGCTTTCAACTCGGTGGCCAAAATTCTCGTGGCGTCCTCTTTGCCCAAGAACACTTGCATGAAAAACTTATACGTAAGATACACGGCGTTGGATCGTAAGGATGTCGAGTTGAAACGGCACCTGGGTTCAGGTGGTGCTCCTGAGAGTTTGTCCCACCAATCATTCTTGTTGTATTCGTCGATCTCGAAACCCGATCTCGGGTTTTTTCGGCTATCGATCCCAAAGATATCATCGAGGTCACCAGTCGATGTGTGGAATGTTTGGTTCCGAAAATGACACTCGAATCTCCATCGGCTAACGTTTGAAACATTGTTATGAACTCGAGCATAAGGGTTCGAAACCCAGGTTGGTTGACACCAGCCCAATTCCTTAGTTGTTGGGCGTCGATGCCCTTGAGGAACTTTTCTGCCATTTTATCTCCTCCGTCGGCCTCCCCCTCCCAAAATTCGAGGCTGGTGAAACGGGGGTGGTAGACGTCCCGTTTAACGAGGGATTTGTATAGTGTGACCTCGCGTTCGTCTTTGAGGTCGAAAGAAGCTAACCCACCCCGGGTGTTGCTCGGGCCCGTGCTTGAAGTTCTTCCTCGCTTCTGATAATTACCGGGTGCCATGACGGATGCAAAAACTCACAACAAGCAACTGAGTTTCTCACAGAGCTTTTGTCGGACACGTAGTGTGCGCCTTAAGAACTCAACACTTCAAGTTCCAAATTGTGCAAAACAAACTCCAATTCCCACAACACCTGCAAATCAAACTCCCAAACAGTTCAATATATTCGAGTTACAGCCATAATACCTTAAATTTCTTATTTTGGAAATGGTGGGAAAGTTTGGTGCGATTTGGGGACGTTAGTCTTGATTCCCAAAATCTCCGGCCGGAAACAATTGGGTGTGTTTAAGTCACCGATCGGAGAATTTTTGGCCTTGAATTTTCGAGTGGTGAAGTTGCAAGTGCGAATTTCGTGTTATTGCTCTGCAAGGGAAAGCATATTGAGTTTAGGGTAAAGTGTTTTATGTCTGAATTAATCGGTGTTTTATAATCTGGGCTGACGTCCGATCGGCCTGTTCTGTGGTCCGATCGGACTGAAGCCCAGTAGGTCTTGTCCGATCGTTTAAGGGGTTTGACAAGTCGGACTGCGGTCCAGTGAGTTTTTGTGCGATCGGTTGAAGTGCTTGACCGGCCGGTCTGCACTGTTCTCCATTTTTTTTAATTATTATTATTACAACATATAAGTATTGCGATGTCCTGCAAGAATTCAAAATCAAAGATCAAGTAAGAACAATTCAATTCATAAAATACTTATTTATTCAATAATTCGAGCAAAGATGCTTGTTTATTTAAGAAAATAACTTTAACCCCCCTCAACATCTTCATTAATAAAAATAAACTCTCGCGGTCTATAGGCGATGGAATATGTGCATAGTCCAGGTCGTACAAATCCTTAACATCTTCCTCAAGTTCAATGATTCTTCGTTTGAAACGCATTATCTCGGTGTCCTCCTCGTCCAGGATGTCGTGGAGACGCTCAATGTTCTTGGTATAAGCAAGCTCTTCGACAAACCATTCATGGAGATCAAGTTGTAGCTTATGGATTTGTTGGCGGTATTCTTCCGCTTCCTCTTCAAGCTTTTCGACCGTGTCTTCGTGCTTTTTCCTTGACACCCACCCATAAGCATTGTTATTGTGGTGATTCATGTTGTCTCGGTTGATGCTTGCAAATATCAAAGAGGAGAAGGGAATTTTTGTGTAAAATTAAGAGTCTAGGGGTGTGGGTTTATATAGGATTTGAGGAGGTAGGTTAGAGGATTCTCAGAATCAAATCAAGAGGAGGGGAAAGAAAATATACACTCAATATCATAATAAAATAAACCCCCCAAAGTAAAGATCCTTCTTACCTTATAAAATTTTGTCAGAATATCTTACCCACTTGGCCTCCTTTTCATGGTTATAACTTTCCTGAAATAGTCTCCCGTACGGACCGTCCGAGCGGTGTCAATTCTTGTCCGATTGGACACCCCCACTTGGAGTCTTCCGACTGGTTGTCAATAGGTCACCAACCGGTCAGTTCTGGAAATTCGTAATTCGCTCGTTCAACCTGCAGTGGCACCTGCCAAATACTCTACCCAACGAATAACTACAAATATATACACTAAAGTAGAAAAATATACAATAAGATCTTGGGTTACCTCCCAAGAAGTGCAACGTTTAACGTCTTATGCTTGACGATACCTCAAACGTGCTTCAACTTTCTTGAGGGGGATCATTGAGTATCACCACTTCGTGATCTTTCTGCGAGATAGGTCCCCCATGATAAATTCTCACACGATGGCCATTAACTTGGAAAGTGGAGTTGCTCTTTTCATCAAGCAAAGTCACGGCTCCATATTCGTTTATGTCGGTAATCAAGAACGGACCGCTCCATTTTGATCTCAATTTCCCAGGGAATAGTTTGAAGCGAGAGTTAAAGAGCAAAGCTAACTTACCGACTTCCAAGCTTTTGGGGATGAGTTTTTTGTCATGTGCTTCTTCATTTTCCGTTTGCTCGCCCATGCTGTCTCATATGAGTCGTTGTGAATTTCTTCCGGTTCACTTAGCTCAAGCTTCCTATACCCTCCGGCCTCATTCAAATCAAGGTTCAATGTGCGAATTGCCCACTCTGCTTGATGCTCCAACTTAACGGGAAGGTGGCACGCTTTTCCATAAACCAACCAAAATGGGCTCATGCCCAACACTGTTTTGTAGGCTGTATGGTAAGCCCACATTGCATAAATTAGCTTCGATGCCCAGTCCTTACGGTTCGGTTTTACGGTTTTTTCCAAAATACCCTTGATTTGTCGGTTGCTTGTCTCTACTTGCCCCGAGGTTTGTGGATGATAAGGGGTTTCCACCTTGTGATGCACCCCATACTTGCTCAGCAGTCGATTAAAATCCCTATTGCAGAAGTGGCTACCCCCGTCGATTATGATCGCTCTCGGCATTCCGAATCGGCTAAAGATGTTCTCCTGGATGAATTTGAGGATGATCTCGGAGTTAGCTCTCCTTGTGGGAATTACTTCCACCCATTTTGACACATAATCGACTCCTACGAGTTTGTACTCGTACTCTCCACTCCCCGAAAAAGGACCCATGAAATCGATGCCCCAAATATAAAAGATCTCGATCACTTGATTGGGTACCAAGGGCATCTCGTCCTTTTTCCCTATTGCTCCTGAATGTTGGCACCTATCTCATGCTTTGTAATATTGGTATCCATCGGCGAAAAGTGAGGGCCAGTAAAATCCGGCTTGGAGGACTTTGAAGGCTATTTTCTGACTTCCGAAGTGTCCTCCCTCGTCATGGAAAAATCGTAGCACGCCTATCTTCTCTTCATCCGCTATACATATCCTAAAAAGCCCATCCTTGCAACGTTTGTAGAGATAAGGATCGTCCCAAAAGAAACTCCTGCATTTAAACAATAATATCTTTCTTTCTTGCGAATAAAGATGGTTAGGGATAATCTTAAAAGCAAGGAAATTCACAAAATCGGCATACCATGGTTCGTTTATTTCTTCGATGGCATGTGCGCTTTCGTAAGGGAACACATCATCCACAAACTCGACTTTATTTGGCTCTCCTTCACTAGCATACGGGACAGGTGATCAGCAACTACATTTTCGCTCCCTTTTTTGTCCTTAATTTCGACGTCGAATTCTTGTAAGAGAAGAACCCAACGAATCAATCGCGGCTTGCTTTGCATTTTGGCGAACAAGTGACGAAGCGCTGCATGATCAGTATGCATGATGACATTGGAACCGACGATGTAAGAACGAAACTTATCCAAATAGAACACAACCGCGAATAGCTCTCGTTCTGTAGTAGTGTAGTTGCATTTGGGCGCTATTCAACATATAGCTGGCATAGTAAACGAACTTCAGCATTTTATCTACTCATTGGCCCAAAACTGCCCCGACTGCCTCATTTGAAGCATCACACATAATCTCGGAAGGAAGAGACCAATCCGGTGCTACTACCACTGGTGCTTGTGTCAATTTTTCGTTCAAGACGTTGAAGTCACTAAGACACTCACCATTGAATTTGAAAGGCACATCCTTCCCAAGCAACTTACATAACGGGCGACAGATTTTTGAAAAATCTTTAATAGAACGTCTGTAAAAGCCCGCATGTCCCAAAAAGCTCCTAACTCCTTTAACATCCTTCGGGGGTGGAAGAGTTTCAATGACGTTGATTTTCACTTTATCAACTTCCAACCCCTTGCTCGACACCACATGTCCCAATACAATACCGCTTTTCACCATGAAGTTTGACTTCTCCCAAATCAAGGTTAAGTAAGATTCAACACAGCGCTCAAGTACTTTTGTTAAGTTTTTTAGGCAGTTAGAGAAGGAAGAGCCAAATACCGAGAAGTCATCCATAAAGACTTCGAGAAAATCATCGATGAATTCAGTGAAGATGGAGATCATGCATCTCTAAAAGGTCGCTGGGGCATTGCACAATCCAAATGGCATTCTTCGATAAGCAAATGTGCCAAAGGGGCACGTGAATGTGGTCTTTTTCTGATCTTCCGGAGCTATTGCAATTTGGTAGTAGCCGGAAAGTCCGTCTAGAAAGCAATAGTATTCATGCCCTGCTATCTTGTCGAGTAATTGGTCCATGAATGGGAGCGGGAAGTGGTCTTTCCTCGTCGCCGCATTGAGCTTCCGATAGTCAATGCACATGCGCCACCCGGTGGTAAGGCGTGTCGGGACGATTTCCCCCTTTTCATTCTCCAATATCGTGATGCCGCCCTTCTTTGGGACAACGTGCACCGGACTTACCCACTCGCTATCGGAGACAACATATATGATCCCTTCTTCGATTAACTTGAAGATCTCCTTCTTGACCACCTCTTTGAGCGTAGGGTTTAAACGTCATTGTCCCTCTCGTATCGGTTTCGCTCCTTCTTCTAGATCGATCCGGTGCATGCATGTGACCGGACTTATCCCTTTGATGTCACCTATACTCCATCTTATCGCTTGATTGTATTTTTTAAGAACCTCGATGAGTTCTCTTTCTTCATTTTCCTCCAATTCCGCAAAGATAATTACGGGTTTCCTCTCGTTAGACTCAAGAAACACGTGCTTGAGATGGATTGGAAGCGGTTTTAGTTCCAACTTGGGTTCCAAAGTGGGTCCAATGGGTGACTCGATCATGGGCTATTCATTAATTTCTAAAAGAGTGACCACCCCCTCCCCGTTTAAATCAAACTCGTCGTCCTCGGCGTCATAGTTCTCAATTGGTATTACCCCAAACAATTTGCTCACACATTGGTCCACCGAATCAAGGTAAGAGCAATCGGGACCAATCATTGGTGATGGAATTTTTTGTATATCTTTGAGTGAGAACGTCACTGATTCGCCAAGTACGAAGAGTTTCATCTTCCCTCTACCCACATCGATCAACATGTGCGATGTTTCCATGAAAGGTCTGCCCAATAGAATGGTGTGCTCCTTGCTTGCCGAATCCACTTCTCCAACATCCAGTATTACAAAGTCCACGGGGACTACCAATGATCCAACCTACACTAGAACGTTCTCGACCACTCCTAACGGATATCGTAATGAACGATCATCCAATTGAAGCCGTAAGCTCGTTGGCTTCATTCTCCCAAGGTTGAATTGCTTGTACATGGCAAAGGGCAACAAATTGATCCCCGACCCTAAGTCGAGCATTCCACGCGCTTTTTGCCCATCTCCAAGGGTTATCGTAATGCAGAAACTCCCTAGATCTTTTGCCTTCGGTGGCAGCGTATGGTGGAAAATTTTGCTCACTTCCTTGGATAAAATCATCCGTTCATTTCCTTCCATTTTCCTCTCCTTTGACGCAAGTTTCTTAAAAAACTTGAAGTAAGCGGGCATAGCTTTGATCACGTCGAAAAGTGGGAGATTTACATTCACGTCCTTCAGCATATTGTAAAGTTCCATGAGATTTTTGCTCTCTTTTGCTGGTTTGAGACGATTTGGAAATGGTACGGCGTCCCTTATTACTCATTGTGGTCTTTATTCCTCTTCCGGAATCATGTCCGACCGGTCAGTCTTACTTGTCCGGTCGGTAGAAACCTCCTGTCCTCTACTCCAATCGGACTCTGGGTTGGTGTGGTCAGACAAAACTTTCTGGACTCCAGTCCGACCGGTTGTCTTGGTAGTCCGATCGGTCAGGCCTTTGGCTGAGTTTTTCTGATTTGCTTCGGCAAGTTTCGGTTGAAAAGTTCTCGTCAATGATCCCGAAACATATGGGTTACTTGATTTGTGAATTTTACCCACTGTTCCTCCTTCACCATTTGAACTTGGCTCTTAATCATCTCGCCTATCCACTGTCTGCTCGTCTTCGGAGTCTTCCCTCTCGACTTCTCGTACTCTATTATCGACTTGCTTCCCTCATCGCAACACATGCACCGCCATTGATTGTTCGGGTTGGCTGGGTAGCTTTCCCAGATCACTTATCATTTTTGCCATAGAAGCCAAGAGTTGCCCTATCATCATCTCCAACTTCTCCAATTGCTTCCTGGTTCGCTTCCCTTCCTCAGTTGTACGAAGCGTTTCCTCCCGATTATGGAGAGTCTCGTGCTCTAGTTGTTGACGCCATAGTCTTAGTTTGTCGTCATGGTTGATCGGGATTGGTATTTGCTGCTGTTTTGGTACTTGTGGGTATTGTTGTTGTGAACTGTGTTGGTATTGCGGCTGTGGCGATTGTTGGTATGTTTGCTGTGGTGTCTGATACTGTTTCGGAGGGTATTGAGAATAGTTGCCTTGCCCCTTATTTTGATAAGAATTTTGGCCACTTGATTCTCCTTGGCTCTTGTTTGGAAGTGGTCGTGAGTCTGGTTGCTTGGAGTTGGGTACGTAATTCGAGTTCTTCGGCACGTAATTCGAACTCGAATTGTATTGCCCAATAAATCTCTTCCCATACTTGTTATTGGGTTGATAATTTTGGACCGCATTCACTTCCCCCTCCTCTTCGTCGTCGAACACCATGTCACATGTGTCCATCTCGTGTCCCACTGCTCCACATTTTTCGCACATCTTAGGTGGGGAGGTCGAAGGTTCCTCTTCTCCCTTATCTTACTCGTTAGAAGTGCGATTTGTTTTTTCATCTCTTCGATTTGGATCGTTGGGAATTTGTACTTCCTCGGTCGGAAACTCGTTTGTTGTGATTTTTCGCTCATGTGCTCGAATAAGTCCCAAGCCTCCGTAGCAGTCAATTCCCCAAAATCTCCAGCTTTCACCTCTACCTGCTGTTTGTAAACCGGAAATAGCCCTTCATGGAAGTAATTATTGACCATTTCGGCGCTATTGTTGTGGTGTGGACATTTTTGTAAGAGCCTTTTATATCGCTCCCAAGCTTCGTAGAACGATTCACCTTCCATTTGTTCGAAGTTTGTAATCTCTCTTCGCAATTTAGTAGTTGTTTGAGCGGAGAAGAATCTAGTCACAAACTTCTTGTACACCATCTCCCAATTAGTCAAGGAATTGGGCTGCAATGACAAAAGCCAATGCTTTGCTTTGTCCTTCAAAGTCGTAGGTAAGCATTTCATTCTCAATTGATCCTCATGTAATCCGAGATGCGGAATTCTCCCCACCACGAGGTAAAATTCTCGAATAAAATTCAGTGGATCTTCGTTGGGCATGCCGAGAAACGTAGGAAGTTGGTTAATGCTTCCCGCTTTCAAATCATAGTCTCTTGCCGCGGGGCCTAAGACTATTGCACTGCTGTATGATCTAATCGTTGGAAAAAGGAGATCTCCTTGACGATGCTCATTTGGGTATCGGCGCTCTCTCCTTCCTCCGAAGTTAGCTCGTGTGCCATAATTTCTTTCTTCCCCATACTACTCGTAATACCCATAATCACACTCCTCCTCGTAATCCCCACGATCATTATACCCATTGTTTCGAAAGTTCTCCCTATGCCAAGCGTTGAACGGATGGCCTTCCCTCCTATTTTGATTGTGGTTCGATTCTCGTTCGAAATCCTCATGCCTTTGGTGGTTTCGTTGGTTGTTTTGGGGCTCGGGCCCACCATGACCACCATTGTTATGTTCGAACTCTCTATTTGCTCGATTGTTGTAAGACCGAGCCTCTTCACGGTCCCGAAATCGTTGATGAGGTTGTTGGTAAGTAGGGTTCTCTTGCATCATGATTTGATGATCGCCCCTCAGTTGTTGCTCCCCATTGTTTCTTGGTTTGGCTCTCTTGGTTCCTCGTCATGGAGAAGAGGTGGATTTATTGGCTCTTCGTCTTCGTTATTATCCATTTGCTCTTGTACGTGCACATAGTCAATGGGTGGCGCTCCATATGGATAATCGCGAGGAGGGGTTTGGGTGTTTCGTCCCCTCCCTCGTCCTCCATTCACTCTTCCTCGTCCTCCGAGAGGTAGATTATCTGCCATGTTGGTTGAACCTTCTTCTAAAAGATTCCCTTCGGTCGAAAAAAATAGTTGTCTTGGTCTCGATACGCGTTCGATGCTATTGATGAATGGGGTCAATTCTCCTCTAAGGCTTCGTCGACCTTGCATCAACAACAATCAATCACCGCATCGAGTGGCAAACAATAAACATTATACAATTTACGACTCATAAACAATAACACAAATAAACATCTTTAATACCTTTACCACTCCCCGGCAACGGCGCCAAATTTTGAGCCGAACTTTTGTGTTCCTTTCAAAATTAATTACCAGTTAAGCAATGTGTGTCTACATTTGAAAAGGTTTTAAGTTCGCCCGCAAGAGAACGGGATCACTTGTATACTTGGTAATTTAACTCGGGTCGATCTCTCGAGGAATGGGAATCGGAATTAACGATGTTTATTATACTAATATCACAATTCTATCTAAAAACACGCGAACACGAAGGGGTTTTCGAAAAGATTTCAATTCCAATATTTAAAAACAAATGCGAACGCTTCTTGTCTTGAGGGTGTCAACCTCTCGACAAGGGATTAAAACAGCAAAAGATTCACCAATCTAATAAAACTGCTGAATAAAGATATTCAAAACACAATGCAAGAAACTAATGTTCACAAACTATCAATAGATTACCCAAAAACAATCATCCATTCCATCATCAATAATCCAAACATAATAGCGTCAACTCCAAAAACACTAAGTTATTAATTCAAATCACCAAAGCCTTAACATCTATTTATCAAAACATTAACTAACCAAACCATCAATTGTTCATGTTCAATATCAAACCAAACTACTCTAAGAATGATTAAAAATATGAGTTCAGAAATTACGAGTCATCGAACTACGTTCAGCGAGGGATGATGGATGAAAGCACTCTGAATGAAATACGTAGAATCCCCGGGCTTGTCACAAACCCAGAATCTTCGCGTCGAACGTCGGCTTGCTGTAAATCACGGCTCGAAATGGTGTCGTACGATTTATGCTAGAGGTATGAGAGATGTGTCAAATCTCTCAACCTTTGGATGTATTTGTGGTTCTCTAACCTATTCTTCAGCCTCTCAGGCCGAATGTCTTCAACCCTAGCCGCTTCTGGAGTTTTAAAAACGTTTTTAGCCATTTTGTAACTTAAAATTTTCAAAAAAATCTGCGTTCATAACGTTCTTGTCCGATCGGTCAGAGGCCTTGTCCGATCAGACAAAAGCTACTGTCCCCGGGTCTGCTCGGTGCGTAGGCTCTCCCGGTCGGTGTGCACGTCGACAGTTGCACCGATTGGGGACATGAGCTGTCCGATCGGTAGATGTCCTTTTGGGCTACTCGTGAGCGTTTCTTCTTCAATCTTCGTGCTTTGAATCCACCGGATGCTCTAGATGTATGAGAAAATCACAGAATTATTCTCGAATGGACCAGTTATTGATCAATAAGTCGGAGAATTAAGTAAAGAGGCGAAAAATGCAAAACGATGCAATTCAAATCATTCTTAATCCGAAAAAGAGAATAAAAGGACTAAAAGACTCAATTATGTACAGATTCGTAACAAAAATGTACGAATCAACTAGTTTTAGTTAGATTTTCATAGCAAGTGCTTGAGAAGGTGACATTTCCTCATTTGTGGTTTTTGTTGTGTTGAAGTTGATTTCTATCCTTTGAATATTGTAGCAAAATTTGGAGCTTGTTTGAAGTAATATTGGTAGTAATCTTTCCCCTTCATATTGTGTGTTATTCTTGTGTTGTTGTAATTACTTTTGTGTTGGTTATTTGATTTGTAGTTCATGTTGTTTTTCATTGCATTTCAATTTCTCATTTCCATCTTCAAGCTTGTTATTCTTCTTTAGACAAAAACTCCATTGAAGCATTCATCTTGAAGTTTTTTACTCTTTATGTCTAAACAAACATTTGGTCATTGAAAGATGTAAGAAACTTTCCTCTTTGATAAATTTGACTTCTTCCTATTTAATGCTCTTTGACTGATTTAAGTTTCAAGCATGATTTTCTCTCCATTTCATCTTTCAAACTTTACAGGTTTTCCTTAGTTTWGTAGTTTTTAATTTATTTAATTTAAGGTTGGTAATTAGGTTTAATTAATTTCATTAAAATTAGTCACTTTCAAGCAACTTTAATATTCATTAGCTTTTGCCTTAATTAGTGTTTTCAAGTTTTCATTTCAATTCAAGCTTTAGTATTAAAAACTAAAATCCAAAACAAATAACTATTGCTTTCGTAGAGCAGATTAGTTTAATCAAGATTAACAAGTGGTAAAAACACTGATCACCGATAATATCTATCCTCGAAAGACACGACTCGGAAATAACTCACCGCTATATAACCGACTCCGTACTATTGCGGGGATGATTTCTAAACTAGAGTGTTAAGAAATCTTTGATCAAATTCCGACGCCGTTGCAGGGGATAGATTAAGGCTAATGGTGTTCTTAATTATGCTTTTTGTTATCTTAGTTATTAGATTAGATTAGATTACTGATTTACATTTGATACCCGTAAACCTTTTTTGAATGTTGAGTATGCAAGGTAGGCGATCGGTTGGATGAGAGTTGGCCCTAATTTTTCCAAATCCCGAGAGGTTAAGACGAGACTTACGAGCCATGAGAAATTGAGACACATTCGATGCCCTACCTTTCCAACCTTTACCCTCGATGCTAGAAGAACGAATGATGAAAAACTCATTTGAGAATCCGACGCTGCCCACCCACGCTCACGACAATCAAGGGATACCCCCACCTCAAGCATCATGTGGGCCCACATCATCACCTCACGGACCGCCACCACAAATTGCTCAACCCGTGTACGGAATGCCGCTCGACCAAGGGGGGAATGGTTTCAAAAATCAAGACTCCAAAAGTTCGAACGCGCAACTTCACAGCCCTTATTCTCCATTCCGTGCTCGTGTGCTGACACCCGAGCCACAACTCCAAGTATTGCTGCTCTCGGATTCATCATCACATGGAACCCAAATCCACGGCCAGCACTGTAAAGGACCGATCGTCGATGGCCCATCATATCGATTTCAACCTCAATTCCAAGCGCCGAGGCCACATTACCAAGGGCCACACTTCACCGCTCCTCACATCTAAGAGACTCGATTCCAACATGCGACTGGGCCCGTGCCCCGATTTTGAAATCTGTATCCTCAAGACCTTCCACGGGCGACCACCAAAAATGAGAATCCATATGCCGTGCAAGATCCGGGTGGCCATCCTTTTGCCACTTCCGATGGAGGCCCAACGAATAGCATCAAGGAAGTGTCGATACCGTACATGGGCAAATTTTCCTCGTGCATTCGACTAAGCGTCGAGGTTCTCGAGTACGACTTGTGGCTGATTGATCTCAACCGACTCCCATCTTTTCATGGCCTACCGCAAGAGGATGCTCTCCACTTCCATTGGATCTTCTCCTACACCGTGTTGAGTTTTCCGTGCCAAGGAATCCATATCGATCAAATCAAGGTGTGGTGCTTCCCATATACGATGAAGGATAAGGCGGTTGATTAGCTTATGACATTACCGGCCGATTCCCACACCAATTTGGACATGGTGACGAAGAAGTTCATGGAAGATTACTACTCCCAAGACAAGATAGCCGACTTCCGAGAAAAGATTTCCTCATTCCGTCAAGCAAGCGACGAGACCTTCTACGAGGCATGGGAGCGATTCAAGGGCTATTTTACCAAGTGTCCTCATCATCTGTTCACCGGCGATTTCTTGATCCAGTTTTTTTCACAATGGCGTGAAGTTTGCATCTAAACGCATGGTGAACAACGCCGCCGAAGGAAACCTATCCCGCCACTCGACGAGGAAATTATATGACATTTTCATGAATATGGCCGCCGATGATCACCGGATGAGTATATTGGAGCGAAAGGAGAAATTCCAATAAGTGTCGACGAAGGATGAGCCCGAGTGGGCCCGTAAGATTGCGGACCTTGAGAGTCAAGTGGCTTCTCTCACCAAGCCCTACTCAGGTTCGATGGAGACACGCACCACGTGCGACATCATGGGCCATGTAGCTAGGTCGTACCCGATGGTTTATGGGCAACCGAGTGAGTTCGACAAGAAAGCATTCACGATCCAAGGGTACCAAGCTCAGCAATCTAACCAAGCCCAACGAGGAGGTTTTGAACGGCACAATAATCCGTATTCCCAGACATACACCACCGGGTGGAGGAACCACCTAACTTTGGGTGGAGGGATACGACAAATGCTCAAAACCCACCCGGGCCTCCAATGGCGCAACAAGTGCAACAACCATAACCTCAAGCCCCGTTTGCCACTCGACCACCTTTCTCGCCACATCAATCCTCATTTTTGGCTCCTCAAGACAATTCTACATCACGCCAACCGAGACTGGAGTCCATCTTGACCAAACTCTCGAGTTCTATCCAACAATTGAACAAATGTCTCGCGAGTTTGGAGACACAAGTGGGGCAAGTGGCGACGGATGTTAATGAACTTAAACGGGACCGTGACAAAGGAAATCTAACACGACAACCTGCTCAATCTCAAGCTGTGACCATTCTTCAAAGCGGCAAGGTGGTAGATAAAAAAGTTGCCCATCCCGACGATGACCCCTTGCCCTCGCTCCAAGTTCAAGAAGGTTTGACCATGCAAGATTCGGACGATCCCATAGCCGCTCCTATCCCACCAACATATTCCTCAAGTGGTGAGGCGAAGGAAACCGAGGCTACCAGGGGATTACACAAATCTACGACGTCGTTCCGACCTCCGATTCCATATCTGAGTCGCATCCGACCGATGAAGCAAGAAGCCCAATTCCTCAAATTGTAAAAGATGTTGTCGAATGTCAACATAAACCTCCCTTTGCTAGACAATATCCAAAATGTGCCCGCATACACGAAGTTCTTCAAGGAGTTGACATCTAAAAAGCGACGGTTCGAGGACAATGATAAGGTGTGTATATCAAGCGTGACAAATATCATCTATAGCAACCCTCTTCAACCTAAGGAGGGCGATCCGGGAATCATTTGCATCACGATCACTCTAGGGAATGGAAAGGAGATGTGAGGGATGCTAGACCTCGGTGCGAGGATAAACTTGATGTCCTACTCCATCTTTAAACAATTGGAGTTGGGCGATCTCAATGAAACATGGATGTGTTTACAATTGGCCGACCGATCGATTCGATACCCGAAGGGAATAGTCGAAGATGTATTGGTGCAAGTGGAAAGCCTCATAGTCCCCGTGGATCTCGGAATCTTGGATGTTGGAGAAGTGAGAAACGAAAGCCGTGAGCACAAAATCTTGCTTGGGCGACCATTCATGGTGACCACAAACACTTTGATAGACGTGAAGAATGGAAGGTTGTCGTTCTTGGTTTGGGGGACACGGTGAATTTTTAGATCCATGACTTGGGTGTCTTTCCCCCTTTCTCTTTTCAAGCTGATTGTTCGATGATTGATCTGATCGAAGATGTGGTTGAGGAAGCGTATTGGGAAGTTGTGGATGAGGTCTTCGAGGACAACAAGTGGTTAACATTTAAATTGGAGGAGGTGATGGGGATATTTGAGATATCAAGTGTGGGACCATCCATTACATCAAAGATGGAGCTCAAGACCCTTTCGAGCCATCTCAAGTATGTTTATTTGGAAGATGGGGAATCAAAACCCGTGATTATCTTTGCCGAGCTTTCCGCGAGTTAGGAGGCACGATTGGTTGAAGTGTTGAATAAGAATAAGATGGCGATAGGGTGGAGACTTAGCGATATTAAGGGGATAATCCCCTCCACGTGTATGCATCGAATCATTCTTGATAACGGGGCGAAACCATCGAGAGTGCCAACGTCGATTGATCCCGAATTTGATGGAGGTAGTGAAGGGTGAGATTTTAAACTCATAGCCGAGGGCCTAATGTTTCAAATTAGAGATAGTGAGTGGGTGATCCCGGTCCACATGGTGCCTAAAAAGAATGGAATTACCATCATCGAGAATGACCATGGAGAGCTCATGCTGACTCGCGCAACTACCGGGTCGCGGATGTTCATCGATTTTCGTAAGCTTAATGCTGTCACTAAGAAGGATAATTTCCCACTTATGTTCATTGACCAAATGTTGGATAAGCTTGCGGGTCATCACTCTTATTGTTTTTTAGATGGGCTATCCAGATATTACCAAATTTCCATCTCACTAGAAGATCAATTCAAGAATACGTTCACTTGCCCCTTTGGCACGTACGCTTTCTGACCCATGCCTTTCGGGTCGTGCAATCCCCCCTCCACGTTTCAAAGGTGCATGATTTCAATTTCTCCGATATGATCGACAAGTATATTGAGGTTTTTATGGATGATTTTTCCATCTACGGCTCCACATTCGAAGAATGTCTAGATCACTTGACAAGTGTTGTGGAGAGGTGTGTCGAGACCAACCTTACATTGAGTTGGGAGAAGAGCCATTTTATGGAAAGAAGTGGGTTAGTGTTGGGACATGTGGTGTCATCTAAGGGGATCGAAGTTCATAAGGCAAATATCGACGTGATCGAGAAGCTCCCACCACCGATCACCTTGAAGGGAGTTTGAAGCTTTCTCGAACATGCGGTATTTTATAGGAGGTTCATCAAGGACTTCTCAAAACTTAGCCGTCCATTTTGCCATTGGTTAGCGCCGATGTTCCATTCATGTTTGATGACGCTTGTCTTTCGGAGTTCAATTTGTTAAAGGAAAGTTTAACCTCGGCCCCCGTGGTTGTGGCCCCAGATTGGTCTCTCCTGTTTGAAATAATGTTCGATCCATCGAACGAAGCGGTGGGGCCATCTTGGGGCAACGCGTGGACAATATTCTTCGCGTTGTTTACTACGCAAGCCTTATGTTCAATGACGTCCAAAATAACTACACAACTACCGAGAAGGAACTCCTTTCCGTGGTTTACTCACCCGAGAAGTTTCACGCCTACATTGTTGGTTCAAGGGTTATCGTACATAGCGATCATGCGGCCTTGAGATATCTTTTAAAAAAACCTCAAGCGAAGCCGAGGCTAATCCACTGGATACTCTTACTTCAAGAGTTCGATGTGGAGATCAAAGATAGGAAGGGGTGAGAGAATGTTGTCAACGACCATCTCTCTCATTTGGAGGTTAAAAACGGGGAGAGGAATCACAATGCAGAAAACTTCCCGCACGGGAATTTATTTGGTGTTTATATCACGCCTTGGTATGCCGACATTGCTAATTACCTTGCTAGTGAGGTGATCCGCCCGGACTTGTCTCATCACGAGAAGAGGAGGTTCCTTGCCACGTGCCGAGGGTATTATTGGGATGACCCTCATGTGTACAAGATTGGGAAAGATGTTATGTTGAGGCGATGCATTCCGGACGAGGAAAAGGCTTAAATTTTGACAAGATGCCACGATCACCTAGTCGGGGGGCATTTCGGTGGCCATAAGACCTCTTACCAGGTTCTTCAATTGGGTTTTTATTGGCCCACATTTTTCAAGGATGCCCATGAACATTGCAAGATGTGCGATCGATGCCAAAGAACGGGAAGTATAGGCAAGAGGAATGAGATGCCGATGATGTACAACTTGGCTATCGAGATATTTGGCGTGTGAGGGATCGACTTCATGGGCCCCTTTTCGAAGTCTCACGAGTTCGAGTACATCTTGGTCGCGGTTGATTATGTGGCCAAATAGATAGAGGCGATTACAATGAGGAGGAACAATGGCGATACCGTGGTGAAGTTTGTTCGTAGCAACATCTTTAGTAGATTTGGAGTTCCGAGGGCGATTATTAGTGATGGAAGCAAGCACTTCAACAACAAGCTACTTGAATGGGTGTTGAAGAACTATGGGGTCGTGCACAAGGTGTCCACCCCATACCATCCTCAAATGGTCGGGCAAGTCGAGACTAGCAATCGCCAAATCAAGAACATTCTCGAGAAGACCGTGCAACCTAACCAGAAAGATTGGTCAACGAAGCTCGTGGATTCTTTATGGGCCGTCTGCATGGCCCACAAGATGTTTCTTGGGATGAGCCCCTATCGCCTCGTGTACGGAAAGTCGTGCCACTTACCAGTTGAGATGGAACATAGATCTTGGTGGTCCATCTGGGCGTGTAACTACAATTTGAAGCAAGCCGGAGAGGAGCGAATCTTCAAATTGAGGAGCTTGACGAGTTGAGGAATGAAGCCTTCGAGAGTGCCCGAATGTAAAAAGAGAAGATGAAGCTCCTCCATGATAAGAAGCTTGTGCCGAACGAGTTGGAGGAAGGAATGAAAGTTCTCCTTTACAATACTCGTCTCGCCATGTTTCCTGGTAAACTTATGTCTAAGTGGAGCGGACCATATAAGATTGAGAAGATATCCCCGTTCGGAGCCATAACATTGATCAATACCAAAACGGACGAGCGGTTCCAAGTGAATGGCACACGAGTCAAACCTACCAACACGGATCATTGCAACACAAGGATCTCGAGTTTGTGATCGTGGAGGAGGAAAACGTGGGGGATTTGCCCCCGGCAGAGTCTTAATCAATGAAGGATAGTCGAGCGAATGACTTTAAACAAACGCGTTACATGGGAGGCAACCCATGATTATCTAACCCTATTTCTTATTTTTCTTTTGAGCTTGTGTATACCCATTCTCTTTTAAGCTTTAACTACTATTTTTGGGTTTATGTAGGAGCAATCGTGGAGGTTTGGGAAAGAAGGAGATCAAAAAAGGAAATTGGCTGCAGCACAGCAGTCGATCGACTGGTCTTCAGTTGATCGACTGCCAGATCTACTGATACATGGAGAATCGACTGAAGAATAATAGC
This sequence comes from Phtheirospermum japonicum, assembly GCA_014905375.1. NCBI lineage: Eukaryota > Viridiplantae > Streptophyta > Magnoliopsida > Lamiales > Orobanchaceae > Phtheirospermum > Phtheirospermum japonicum. Next base: position 1,569,843 of record BMAC01000135.1, read on the forward strand.
TTCCATGTTTTTCAAGGAACGTCGATCGACAAACCCTCAGTTGATAGATTGCAGTCGATCGATAGCCTATTTGACTAAGATGAGTCAAATCGACTGAAGGACAGTAGCTCCCACGTTTTGCAAGAAGCAGTTGATCGACAGACACTAAGTTGATAGACTGTAGTCAATCAACTGCCCCGCATAAGGCGGGGCCCAGTGAGACTTATTAAGGCAGTCGATACCTTTTTCTACCCCCCTCCCCCCACCACCACAAATCGACTGCGGAAAACACACAAAAAAAGAAGGGAAAGAAAGAAGAGAAACGAAAAGAGAGAAGGAGAGAAGCAACCCAACTTTTTTTTCCCTGCGATAATCTTTCCAATTTCACACAATTACGGAGAGATCCCAATGCTTGTTCTTGGTTTCCTCATTTTCCCAAATTTTGAAACAAAGGGGTGTGGGTAGCAATCCGGGTTTTGCTTCCAATTTCTAGCCCACTCATTGAGGTAATTCGCATAAACCGTATCTTTGAGACATTATTTTGTTGATTGGTTGATTTCGGGGAAGCTTGGATTCCATTTTTCTTCACATTATTTATTCAAAACCTATGCCCACCAAATGCTCGATGAATTGCCTCAATGAACATTCTTGATTAAAATTCCCTCATTTTTACTTTGTGTTCGTTCCTTTCAATTCCCAGAATTCTTAAACATAACCATTTCGATGATGATTTTCCCTATCCCAACATCGCCGTTACCTATGGCTCCCCTTTCCCTGTATATTCAGAAGCCGAGGGGGAACACTATAAAAACCTTTCCCAATAGAAATCCGTCCTCTCGCGCTTTGTCAGTCTTGAGCACCTACACAGGTGGGGGGCAAACGGGGACTACCAGGGATTTGGGACTCAGATGCTCCAATACATCGATGACTTGAGCGGTCGCCAATTCGCATCCCTCTGGGCACTGGCCTACTGAGAGCTGATGCTAGAGTTTTTCACTACCTACCGAGGTCGCGAGGCCACAAAATTCACTATTCTTCTTGGAGGAAGCGAGCACCGGATCACCCAAGAGGTTCTCCAAGTGGTACTCGGTCTTAATTGTCAAAAGGTATGGGACGAGCGACCACGCGAATATGTACGGACGTAATTTTGGGCAAGTATCATGGGTGGATGTGGTACTTCTCAGTTTTAGGCCTCGGAAATCACCGACATAGCGTTGTTGGGGGCATATAAGTTCTTCGCCCACTTCTTGATGGGAAAGCAAGAGAGCACTTACCTCACCCAAGACAAGGTATACGTGCTTTGGTGTTTGCACCGCGGGTATCAAATCCCAATCTATCCCTTTCTGCGTGGAGGGATTATTGGGATTTGGAGAAAGAAGTGCGGAAGTGTCGCTCGGGTCAGAATGGGGCCCATAATCACCTTGCTAGCCCGTCATTTTGGTTTTGAACCCGAGGCGGCCCACTTGGAGAGGATCGAACCGAGGAAATTTGTTAGGAAAATCCCTAAGATTCCGTCGAACCAACGACGCCATGAACAAGAAGAAGAATACAAATATGAATGGCGGCACAATGAAGGCATCGAGGCCGATGAAGCCCCGAACACCGATTTGGGCCTGCATTTTGGGGCAAGCACAAGCCATGTGGCAATCCTGCATCGAGAAGGAGGCCCGAGCACTGGCTCGTGTCACGACATGTGTTGGAGCAAGTTCCAATGGCAAGTGTTTGCACATTTCGATCGGCTCGACGTGGGGCAAGAAAGGACCGACCGAGCACACCGCGCCCTCCATAGCTGCCTTTTGTTGATCGAGAGCCAATTGCATCGAGATGAAGAAGAGGATGAAGAAGGAAACGAGGAAGAGGAGGAGGAAAATGAGGACGAGGAAGAGGAAGAGTAAGACGAGGACGCAAACCTCAACCCCCGACGTAGGAGACATCACTAATTCTCCTAAATATCCTTTTTAATTATTTTAATAATTTTGTGTTTTATTTTTGTTTATTGTTCGATTATGTTCTTTTATTTCTCACCTCAACTCTTAAAATTCAAAAAATATATATATGAAAAAAAAAGATATAGTGTGCTTATGTTTCTTATTTCTCTTTTATTCCTCCTTCCTATTTAAAAAAAAAATAAAAAAAATCGGAAAAGAAAATCTAAAAAAATAGAAATTTCAAAAACTCGAAAAGATTTTCAATTTTTTTAAATACAAGCTCAGAAATAGGGGCCTTCTCTTTTCCTTTCAACTTTTTACCATTTTTTAGCTTAATTTGCAATGTGGACATTGCTAGGTTTTAAGTGTGGGGTGGTTAGGGTTCGTCTTAGGTTTTTAAGTTATTTGTATGCTTGCTTGTGATAATTTTAGAAGTATGTGTGTTATATTGCTTGGAACCTTGGCAAAGTGACGCAGTTTTGATGATTTGGTTAGGGAGTTTAGATTGTTGATCGGATGTAGTGGACTTAGGTAGCTTAACTTGTTGGAAACTTTGTTCGGCTTTAGCTTCGTGCTATCCTTGAGCTCAATTTAAAACTAGTGCCTCAACTAGCCTCATCATCAAACACTCTCTATAGGAGTTTTTTTTTTATATTTTGGAGTCGCCAATTGCTCCATGTGCTCGATCGAAAACATTGTAAGTTGCTAGAAGCAATGAGTGATCGGAGTCGTTGATTTCTCTTTGTATATATCTTGTACTTAAGTACCTCATCTCCTTGGGTACCATAAAACAAAAAAAAAAATAGACTAGAAAAAAAATAATAATACAAATGATGATGAATAAACAATGATACGTTATAAATCCTTGAATTTTTTACGTAATAAGAGAGTTGTAGATGATTGGGGCTAGTAGAGAGCCAATTAATAGTTCGAGCATGGATAGACCTTAGACGGGGCAAGGACGAGGGGACCGACTTGGAGGGTAACCTAGTACGTTTAGGTTCCGGGAGTCAATCAAAACTTTCTATGTCAATGCATCTTTGTCGTCATTTTTGATCAAGCTAACAAGCATTGTAGCATGCGGCGTCTCAAATTAGGTTAATTGTGCATTAAATTAGGATCATCCGTGGTTAGTTTTGTAATTCTAGATTAAATTTGCTTGAGGAAAAGCAATCATTCTAAGTGTGGGGTGGTTGATTTGCACGTTTTTGTACGTGTTTTTGTGAACTTTTTGTGTCGCGTTTGCATGTGTTTTGCTTGCATATTATGGTTATTAGGGGTCGATTAGGCATATTTTGTTAGTTTTAGGTTTTTGTAGTGTTTGCACAGTTTTTATTATGTTTTCGTAGTGTTTCACTCGTTTTTATATTTTTTTTACCGTAGAATGACCAAGCGGGACCCACGCACACTTAGGGCATTCCATTCGACTCGCTATGGAACGGACAAGTGAAGACAAGCAAGGGAACATAGGGCGAACAAGGAACGACAACCGGCGGATGTCTAGAGCGGAAAATGAGAAAACCGAGCGAGAGTAGCCATGCTAGTCGATCGACTGATCCAGCCCAAATCGACTGCTCAGCAGAAGCTGGGTCGTTGAGGATGAAGCAGTCGATCGATAGGGTTTTAGTTGATCGACTTCGACGTGGGGAATTTTTTAATTTTTGACCCGTTTTGATGATTTTGCCCCTGCGTCCTCCATTTATATCCCAACCCTTTATCCACCAACCTTATCTCTTCCTTGGTTGATTTTGAACTTGTTCAACCTCCTCCAAGCCATTTTCACTATTCCATTGCTTTTTAAGCTCTAAACCCTAGTTCATAAGCCTTAGAATAGTTAGCTAGTTTTAGTTAGATTTTCATAGCAAGTGTTGGAGAAGGTGACATTTCCTCATTTGTGGTTTCTGTTGTGTTGAAGTTGATTTCTATCCTTTGAACATTGTAGCAAACTTTGGAGCTTGTTTGAAGTAATATTGGTAGTAATATTTCCCCTTCATATTGTGTGTTATTCTTGTGTTGTTGTAATTGCTTTTGTGTTGGTCATTTGATTTGTAGTTCATGTTGTTTTTCATTGCATTTGAATTTCTCATTTCCATCTTCTAGCTTGTTATTCTTCTTTAGACAAGAACTCCATTGAAGCATTCATCTTGAAGCTTTTTACTCTTTATGTCTAAACAAACATTTGGTCTTTGAAAGATGTATGAAACTTTCCTCTTTGATAAATTTGACTTCTTCCTATTTAATGCTCTTTGACTGATTTAAGTTTCAAGCATGATTTTCTCTCCATTTCATCTTTCAAACTTTACAGGTTTTCCTTAGTTTAGTAGTTTTTAATTTATTTAATTTAAGGTTGGTAATTAGGTTTAATTAATTTCATTAAAATTAGTCACTTTCAAGCAAACTTTAATATTCATTAGCTTTTGCCTTAATTAGTGTTTTCAAGTTTTCATTTCAATTCAAGCTTTAGTATTAAAAATTCAAACGCCAAAAAAATGACTATTGCTTTCGTAGAGTAGATTAGTTTAATCAAGATTAATAAGAGATTAAGTAAAAATACCGATCAGCAATAATATATATCCTCAAGAGACACGACTCGAAAATAACTCACCACTCTACAATCGACTCCGTACTACTGCGGAGACGATTTCTAACCTAGAGTCTTAAGAAATCTTCGATCAATATACATTGATAGAACCAGACTCAATGTACTTTCACAAGAATCCTACCCTTCAAGCCTCCACTAGTACAAAAACAGGATTCAAGAACAGGCATTTAAGAAAACCTCAGCAGGCGGCGTTCTTAAATGTCAGGCGGTGGCATTTTTGTAATAAAAGTGTCACATACGAGAATGTCTTTTTCAAAGACGTTCTGGTATACTGGATATCAAGAACATCGTTAAAAAGACGTTCTCGTATGTTAGATATCTAGAACGTCGTTAAAAACGACGTTCTCGTATGTTAAATATCAAGAACGTCTTTAAAAACGACGTTCTCGTATGTTAAATATCGAAAACATCTTTAAAAACGTCGTTCTGGAAAGTATTATTCAAAACGCCTTTAAAAAGGTGTTCTCGTATGTCATATTATATCTGGACAAAATTGATTTTTCTGATTAAAAAATAAATATAACAAAACCCTATCCACAATAGTCCTCCTCTCGTCTCTCCGCCGATTCTTGTCCTCTCCTCTCCGCCGATTCAACCTCCTCCCACCATTCCCAACCACCACCTACCGTCAATTTCCAATCGCCACCACCAGCTGCATCATCAAACCTTCATCTAATTCTCCCCGAATCTCCTCCCTTTCTCCCCGGTAGTCTCACGCAATTAATCAAGATTTTGCTTTTTATTTTCCAAATCAAACAGCAAGGAGAGGTTCTGGTCGGCAATTTCATTCTCTCCAGTGAAGGAGAAGAAAAAATCATCCCTATCGCTGGCGGCTCTGTCGTCGTTGTCGTCCTCACACGACGAGAAGAAAGACAGAAGGAGGCGAGAAAAATCAGGAAGGTTCCTGCGGTGGCCGGAAAACCTGCGAACGACGTTTGGAAATAGCGGGTGCCGCCGTCTGTGCACGAGTTGCAAAGGATCTTGACTCAGCTATGCTTTTTTTTTATTTGGTAAATAAGCCGATTAGGGTTTTACCATTTAGCTGCTTTTGGTATGTCTTGCTTTAAATTCAACCGTTTTTGAGTATATTTGTTTGTGAGGGAGTGTGCAAAATAAAATTCTGGTAAGCCAAAAGTGTTATCTTACTGGCATTTGGGTTTCTTCAGATATTAATCAGATTATTAATTGAGTTTGTTCACTGTGGAGTTATATTTAAGTTTGTTTTTTTAATGAGAAATAAATTAAATAAATATAATTATATACATTTCTTTTTCCGCTCAAATTCAATCCCTAGACCACTGGGATATTCATAATCTGATTTTGCTCAGATATTTTGTGACCAGCCGCTGCTTATGAATCACAACATATATATACTTTATTAAGGTGTATATTCTCTAATTCTCAAGATAATTAGTTTTGTTGAGGTTCTGAGACTGAGTTTGAAATTACTGTAATACACAAAATTAAGAAAGAGATGATAATATCCTGGATTTACCGTAGCCCATCACATTGATGTTTCTAATTAAGATGATTATCATCTACATTGAGCTTAATAGTTATAATAATAATTAAGCCTGGTTATGGTTATGGTGGGATTGGTTTTTGTGTGTTGGCTGCCATTATTCAAAAATCAAAGTCTCTCACACTTACCACCAATAATATGCATAATCTGTCATTTAACATCTATTTCTAAATTAGCTGCATTTTTTTTTCTGGACTACTATTATATCTCAAAATTCTAACTTTTTTTCTTTTAATAATTATTCAGGTGATGGAATATTTGGTTTTCGAGGTCAGAGACAATGACATGGTGTATTCCGAACTCATAGGCACGTCCCTCGTCGCGCTAAGCAGAATTGTTTCGGGCTAGGCCATAGACGAATGGTTCACGGTTGAAGAGCTCGACGACGCATCGATCAAACTGCTTCACACCCTGCCGTTCAAACTTGATTCTTCTGAAGGGGATTTCCCATGATTACGAAACGAGGGGGAGCTATTTCCCCTTACGTCGAGGAGGGGATGTGACACTGTACCAAGATGCGCATGTGGGCGTAGAAGGGACGCTCCCTGTTGTTGATCTAGACGGTGGGAGCACAGGCCGGAACGAGCAGTACTGGAAGGACATGTGCAGCGCGATTGTGGAGGTGAAGAGACTGATCTACATTATCGGATGGTCCGTTTATTACACGACGAAGCTAGTGAGGGAGCCCACCAGACCAGTGCTAGGTGGAATGGATTCAATGCTCGGGGATTTGTTGAAGTGGAAGGCCGACGAAGGAGTTAGAGTGGTTTTGTTGGTGTAGGACGATCCGACCTCGGTGAAGAAGCTATATAAGCTTAAGGTGCGTTTGATATTATATATTCGGTTCCATTCAATTGTTGCATTATTCAGTCTTAGTTTCATGTGTGATTTGGAACTCTATCTTATGTTGTTAGATTTTAATAAAATCAGTGGTGAAGATATGGTAATGACACGGGTATGCACACACATTAGCCACTCATTCACTCATCGATGTTGTACTAATCTGCTTTAGAAACATGAAACATGAAACATGAAAATGAATTCATATATGGAATTAGGGACATTGGCCTTATGAATTTAAGGTTTTATTTACTCTTCAAGATTTCATTTCTATCATTAATCTTAAAAGCATTATGAATTTATGGTTTTAATTTGCAAAGAAAGTGAAACAAATAAATTTGATTTCAGCCATTCTGACAAAATAAAGCTTTTGCTAATTCAAGCATCTATTAAATATGCCTTTTCTTATTAGTTAACCTCCTTTGACACTGCTGAACTACCACTGGAATAAGAAACAGGTGTAGCATTGCAATTAGGATTTGGAAGTATCAATTCGAAATAAGTGACTTATGTCAATACAGGGAAATATAAATGTAATTTTACTACTCAATATTTCACTTGTATGATTGTATCATTAGGTCTAATATGAAATAAGTAATCTTACAGGGATCCTGACCGTTCTGAAAACCATACAAAATTACGAATAAACCCGCCCTTTCTGAAAATTATGAAAAAACCCTTGAGGTTTCATTATGTAAGCTTTGTGAAAATTACAAATAAACTCAAGCTTTCTGGAAATTATGAAAAAAACCCTCAAGGTTTGATTATGTATTATACCTTACCCTTTCACTAAGTAAAAGCATTTCAGATGCCTTTTTAGTTTATCTCCTCTGATACTGTTGCCAGTGGACACAGATATGTTTCCAGGTACACTTCTTTTCATGGACTTGGCCCATTTGCTTCTGATTTGGTTCACTGAGACTAGAAAATAGATTTATGTTCAAATTAAGATTCCCATTTGCTTCTGCTTTGTGTATGAATCTTTTCCTGTGTACTGCTCTGGTTGTTTTCATATTCTGAACCTGAATGTTATATAGTTGGTAATGCTCCAATACCTGAGAAGAAAGATAATAAGCAAATTCAACTAGGTAATAATTCCCAGAAAAAAAAATATAGAAAAAGATAAATGTTTGGATTGAATAAATGTTTTAGCCAAATTTTCTGTTTGGATTGAATAAATGTTGAATTTTTGACTATTTTGTTTACTTAATGTGAGACCCGAGTAACATGTGAAAATCAGATGATGTAGTTGCATTAATATGCTAGCATCTCACTAATGTTTTTGCGTTTAAATTCATTGTTCTACAGGGAGTATTTGCAAAATCTTTTTGAATTCTAATTGTTGCTAGTATTTGAAAAGGGCCTAAACATGATAAAAACAGCTTGTGATGTCCAATCTATCAAGAAAATCACGAGACTGGAGGATGTTGCTATGCTCGCTATTTCATCGCAATTTGGTATGTTTTTTTAGGTTTTGATGTTTTTTAGGATTTCTAGTTTTCATTTTTATTTTTTCATTTTTTCAGGATTCTTTTTTAGTTAGTTTAATATTTTGAGGGTTTTCTATATATTCTTTTTTGGTATTTTTTATTTAATTTTTTTGGCCACCTGGCATGAGTGTGCCTCATCGATTTAATATTGGTGGTGCAGGAACAGTAAACGGACGTTCCTTGATGGAGTTAAAGCATCAGGAGCACAGCTACCCAGGGAGGTCATCTTACAACAATGTATTCGAGACATGGGTGTTTTGGAAGCCATTTGTAATTATGTGAGGACATGTTATTTGGGCGTATGATTCTTAAATCCCGCAATATCTGCTCCTATCATGAGTACTTAAATGTTGATCTTTCAGGCTGCACCCATAAAAAAGATTAAGCCGTCGAAGCATGTGATTGGATTCTGCATAGCTGTTATTTTGGAGGTTTTGGGACTTGTTACTGTTGACAGTGACACTGTAAAGATTGTGAGTTTACTAGCCCAAAAGGCAGCCTTAGACCTAATGTTGTCAAAAGCTTGTTGCATTTGGTGCTGCTATAGCAGAGGCAAAAGACAACAGTGACTTGCAATAGTTGCGCATGTCATTTTTGACTCTAATCGGCGTTGTTCAGGTATTGTTTTTCTCTTGCAACTTTTACTGGGTGACAAAAACTTGTGTCGCTTCTCCTAATGGAATACATTCCGTTAGGCAGAGCCCAAATTTTGGGTTTTGAGTTTTTATTTTTAGTTTTTTATGGTTCTTCTTTTAGTTTAGTTTTTCTTATAGTTTTCCTTTTCTTTTTTTTTTGGGGTTTTACTGGGTTTTTAGAGTTCTCCTTACATATTTTTATTTAGTTTTTATTTTTATTTTTATTGTGCATTTTGTTTTTAGACTTAGTGTTGTTTATTTTATTTTTTATTTCAAAAACATATAATTGCTTGTGCATTCTTCTTAGAACTATATTTATGTTTTTTTGTAACTTTGCATCTTGCTTTGCTGTGATGCTTTACATATAGCATCTTTAGTATCTTTGAGGTGTTGATGTTACCTGGCTGATCATTAACATTCTGTTTATTGTTTAGCTTCAATCTGTGGAATTGATCCCCAAGAAGACTGTGGGTGTCTTAAATGAAATCAGGTAATTATATTCATTGATCTCTATTAAATTTGAAAGATCTGAAATTGGAGTTTCTTATATTTTTTCCACTTGATTTGAAGGAATGTTTCGGAGATTCTTTCAGGATTGACTAAGGACTTCAACATTGATAAGTTGGTGATGGTTTAATTTTCTTGTATATCACATTTGCTTACCTGTATCTAATCAAACTAAATATTTTGCTCTGATATCTACTGATGATCAGTGCAGTTATACTTTGTTATTAATAATAGAGATTGTTCCTATGAAATACTATGTTAGTCGCGTGATTGTTAGACTTCTTTCCATGCGCATAAAGGTATCTCAGGGCAGGATTAATAGGGTATTAAACTAATCAGGGTTGTAATTGTCCTATGATTTACTCTTCTTATGTCTTAGTTCTTGTTTTGCTTTTGCATAGTTATTTTCTATTGTGTAATTTGGCTCGTTTTTGCAGGAACCCAAGGCAAGCAGATTCTGGTTTGTATTTGTGAGGAGCATCCTAATGAATTCCGGGAAGCGTTCTTTGGTTTCTTGAAGGTTGATTATTCTTCTTTTCTTTTCTTTGGTCTTTTCTGGGGTGAGTGGTACTAAGTTATATTTTGATTCTTCAAGAGTCTCAAGACTCTGTGCCTAACAGAAAACATACCTTCTGATTGTTTTACCTAACAATCAAAGTCTCAAGACACTCTAATATGTTCTTATTATTTTTTTATACAATTAACTTATTATATTGAATTGAAGAGTTTGAAGGTGAAAATTAAAATCTTGATTTTTAGTTTAATTGTTAGTGTAAATCAGTTTTGGTTTATTGGTACAATGATTATAATTTCTTCTTTTCTGGTAAAGTTTCGTAAGAAAGCAGATTAGTTTTTGTGGTATTCAGTTTGATGTTTTGAATTTTGAGACAAACGATTTTTTCCCTCGTACGTTGAAGATGCTTTTATACCTCTATTTATTTATTTTTTGTTTTTTATTATTTAATTTCATCAGGCTAGTGGTAAACTTTTAATTTTAGATCAGTTTCTTGATTTGTAGAGCTTGAAGGTGGTGGTGATTTTGCTAATTTTAGGTATGTACACCCTCCCACGGTATTGTTCATTTAATTGCTCAAATGTGACTTGTACTATCTTAATGCAGAATAATTTCTTGTGCATCCTAAGATCAGTGGAGCATCATTTGAATCTGGAAAAGCTTTATGTTCTTGGAACTAATTGTGGTAACATTCATGTTTATCTCCGAAAATATAATATTTGTTAATTATATTGTGGACTACAGGCCATGGCATTTTTGTAATTTTTGTTTGGTTTAACTTACACAATATATTCACAGCAAAAGCTCAGTATATGTGTAATTTTTGGTTCCCTTTTTTCCTATATATTTCCTATTATCCATTGATTTTTTCCCCTTCATTATCTATGTTATTCCCTTGTGTTGTTTGTACTGATATATTATGGTAATTGTGTATTATTGTGATTAATGACATGTGTTGTTTGATCTCTGGATTATATAAATGAAATGTTTTTTTGTGAATTAAATAGGTAATAAAATTGTATGAGCAGGAAAAGTGAATTTGGAATGAAATTTGATGTATTTTTTGGCACCTGCTTTCATTTATTTTTTTTTTTTAAATTTTTTACTACTTTATAGAACGGTTATTCAAAAACCCGTTCTGGAAAGTATACTTTCCAGAACGCCTGTTTATAGAGGTGTTCTCGAAAGTATACTTTTCAGAACGCCTGTTTTTAGAGGCGTTCTCAAAAGTATACTTTCCAGAACGTCTTAAAAAAGGATGTTCTGGAAAGTATACTTTCCAGAACGTCATAAAAAAGGGCGTTCTCGAAAGTATACTTTCCAGAACGCCAGAAAAAGGGACGTTATGGAAAGTATATTTTCCAGAATGTCTTAAAAAATGACATTCTGAAAAGTTATTTTCCAGAACGGGCGAAATCTGTAAAACCGACTTTCTAGAACGGCTGAATTTTTTTTAAGAACGTCTCTGAAAAACCGTTCTTGAAAGTCTGACAATTAAGAACGCCTAAGTAGGGCGTTCTTGATTGTCAGACTTTCAAGAACAGCTCCATACAGAAGGCCTCAGCAGGGCGTTCTTGATCTGCAGAAACAGGCGTTCTTAAAAGCTGTTTCTGCACTAGTACTCATAATTATACTAAAGCCCGAACAAAATTATGAGAGATCTACCCAACATCTGAAGTCGCGTCACTTCAGTAAGGTTCATGTAATGTCACTACACTATGGTTCATTCATTATAACAAGCATGCACACGAGACACATCAAAACAAGGGAAAACTACCCCACACATAAACCATCATTGAACATAAAAGAAGACAAACTAAAGGAGTAGGGTAAGAGATACACCTCTAAAATTGTGCTTGAATGGAAGAGTCGGGTGATGACATCTAAAGAGGCTATCGAAGCGAGAAACCAACAAGATGGTAAGTGGGAAGAAAAAAAATCACTAAAACACAAACATGAAGATAAACACACACACACACACAAGAAAAGCACCACACTCAAAATCAAGTAAAAACTTGTGCTACCTCCAAAGAAGCGCTTTTTAACATTTTTAGCTCGACAAACTATAAAGGGAAATATTAATCGGGATCAAAGAATATCAAAAACTTGGGTTTCCTCCTAAGAAGAGGTTTTTAACAGATTTAGCTCAACGAACTATAAAGGGAAATATTATCCTGGATCTAAGAATAGGTGACAATCATACCATGCCTTAATATATTCCAAGAAAAGTAAGTGACAAAAGTTGTTAAGACAGTCATGACAAGCATAATAAGAAATAGAGGACACGAGGTCCAATATTCTTAGGGGGTTTCAAACAAGAATAATCAACCACAGAGAAAATATTAGCAAATAATGGGAGCAAGGCATGAGGCTTGACCTTAGGGAGGACAAAAATGTTCTCTTAGCATATATAAAGGTCTCCAGTCAACTCAAATCTCTTGTAATAAGATTTTAGAAGAGCGTCTACTTTCCAAAATGGGTTAAGAAACTCATTCATTCCCTCGAAGGCCACCTCCAAACTCTCACTATCACATATAGCATTGTCCAGGTGAAAGAGAGGGGCTTTGGACTCATTCTCGACTACCTCTTCCACCACCTCACTCTCAAGTTTAAATAAAACATTGGTTATTGGTAAAGGAGGCTCGGTTCTCTCAATCATATTCAAAATGTCCTCAACATCTCCATCATCTACACATAATCCTATAAGACTCAAATTATCAACGACCACTAAGAACTCCAAATTCATAATTCCATTAAACTCGAACACTAAAATAGCTTCATTGAACTGCAAGGGGCATAAAAATACTCTTCTAATTCTATGGGTCTCACAATAACCTTGCTCTCACTACTGCAGAAACAACATTTCACGGCGCCTCATCCACGGCGGTTTTAGAAAACCGCAGTTAAATATGTTTTTACGGCGGTTTTCCAGAAAACAGATGTTAAATCTATAATTTAACGGCGGTTCTCTAATAACCGCCGTAGATTCTTTTTTTTTTAGTTCCATTGAGAAAGTGGAGTCTTATAAAGCCACTCGGCGGTTGTCTCAGAACCGACGTCAAATGTGAACTAATTAACGTCAGTTCTTAAGGAACTGCCATGAATTAACAAGTATTCACGGCAATTCCTTAAGAACCGACGTTAAATAGTTTATATGTTAATTAGTTCTCTGGTTTTAACGTAGGTTCTATCAGAACCGCCGTGAATGTGATGACATTTAACGGCGGTTCCATGAGAAACGCAGTAGAAAGTAGTCTGCCATGTCACCGATCCTCGTCTTGCACAAGCAAGTACTTTCAACCGTTGATCCGTGTCTTATCCGACGATCTGCATTCGCCACGTCTTCCATAAAAATATTAAATTATAAAAAAAATCATAAATTCATTAAAAAAAAAAACATCACCATCTCCTAATTAGAAATGCTCTTTCTGTTAGAAGCTCCTCTATCTCATCCGAACCCTAATTAGAAATACCCCTCAAATTTCATCACCACAGATCCTAGGCCCGAATCAAAAAGCCCGACCACCTAAACCCCATAGCCAGAAGCTTAAGCCCGCTCGATGCCACCGTTTTATCGATGCCTCTCGATGTCACCTATTCCCTGCTAGTGCCCGGAGAAGGGGGCGGAGCTCAAGTCCGCCACCAACAACTTCGGCTCCGACAGCATCGTCTCTGAGAGCGGCGAGAAAGCTCTGAATGTCGTCTACGAAGGTCGTTTGGTGAACGAGCACTGGATCGCCGTCAAGAAATTCACCAAGATGGCGTGGCCTAATCCTAAACAGTTTGATGTATGTATAAGTTTTTATTTTATTTATATACAAGCATATTTGGTTTTCTTTTTTTAATTGAAATTGAATACATGCTTTAATTGAATCTGTGAAGGATGCGGCGAAGGAAGTGGGTAAGCTGACGCATAAGCGGCTGGCTCATATGATTGGGTATTACTGCGATGGGGATGAGAGATTGCTTGTTGCCGAGTTTATGCCTAATGAGATGCTCGCAAAGCATTTGTTTCAGTGTAAGTTTTCTTGTGCAAATAATTCATTTATCTCGAATTTGTAATTTATTTGTCTCTTAAATTTCTAATTTATGGGCAGTCAACATGAATCCGATACGGTCAACGACGGTGATCGTGCCGTTGCTGACTTGGCTGCAAAGTCTGGATTATCATCTCGTTTTCGCAGCGCTGGTATTGTGCACGCGGGTGTTTTATTATTATTTTAGTTTTATTCTTTTTGTGGTTACGGTGACTAATTTGATTTTTCTCTTTTGGTGAATTAATGCATTTAAATTGAATATATATCTTTGATTTATATATTAAAATAAATAAATTCCTCTTTTCATTTGTTTGGGAAATTCATCATTGCATTTCTCTGTTTGTATATTTACCTTTGTTCGTTTGGTGGTGATAAAGTGAATTCTAGACTAGTTGTGAATTTTCTATGATATTATAAAACTTATCCAAAAGTTGAAAGAGTTGTAGATTGTAGATGAATAAGCCTATAGTTGTTGAGTAATTAATTTTCAAATCCCGGGGGCTCAATATTTTGACTGGTTGTTGGTGAAATGGTCTTGAATGTACAGCTCCATGTTTTTATTTGATTTCTGTTTGAAATATTTTTTCCTTGAAAAAGTCTATCCTTAAATGGCCTGGAAATAATTGTTGTTGTATTAATGGTATATAATTGCTTAGGTGGTCCAACTTGCCTGATAATAGTTATGTGTTTACAGAAGTAGGGCTATAAGATATTTGGATTTGTTGTCTACATGTCATATTCCAGAAGCACAAGTTGCATTCACATTTAATCATACCTTCTTGTAGTTTATCGAAATGGTCACACGGGTATTTCCTTTTCATGAAAAAAATTATGAGAGTTTTTTTTTTTTAGTTTCATGAAACAAATTAGTGTATAGTTGAATGCCGTGGAGAGTCGAAGTTGTTTCTTGAAATGACAATTTTTTTTTAGAAATAATGGTGATCAAGTCATACATTCCAATTTAAATTAAAATATGTGATGTTTAGACGAGGTGTCTGAATTTCTTGCAGGTAGCAAAGATGATGCATTTTTTGATTCCCAACCTTGGTTAGAGTCGGATTGTGAAGACGACTTTATGAGCGTTAATGGTGGTAAATATACATCATTCGAATTTCAATAAGCTAATCAGCGATTTTTCACTTACCACATTACTTACGCTCTATCCAGGCCCCTCCTAAGTCTCCGTCCAGGCAGTTTTAAAAATAATAAGAAGAAAATAATAGGTGTATATTGATTTCTTTTTTTTAAAAACAATTATCCGGCCCCATCCTGACCAAGCCGTGTTAAAAAAAATAGTGGATTTATAAAATAAAAAATCCATCCGACTCTAGAAACTAGCTTTATCATCCGTTTTAATGCAGATTTCACCCCGTCTCGTGGAAGAACACCAGTCGGGAAATTCAACGATAGATAATGGCCCAGCTGTTGTAGAAGAAACACTCACTTTTGTACAAGAACCATATTCTAATCCGGAAAAGAAGAAGAGACTCTCCGGGCTTTTCAAAGAAAACTTACGACACGATCTGTCTAACACGGACGACAAGCAAAAATCTGGAATGTGCCCAGCACCGGTGACTGAATATGCAAAGGTCAGGCATCGATGAATGATTAAATATGTTATTTAGTGTTATAATTATTATTACTAGTATTGTACCCGTGCATTGCACAATAATTTTTTATTTTATTTTATTTAAAATAAAAAGAATTATTTAAAATGTATTAAAATATTTAAATAAGTAATTGTATATATGTATACAGGTTATATCATTTTGAATACTATTCGATCTTTAAATAATATTTAGATGATTTATATATAGAGAGCAGTTATGGTAAAACCATCTCTGGTGTGAGAACCAGTGATGGTTCTTACCGAAATATACATACACACACACACACACACACACACATATATATATATATATATATATATATATATATATAATTTAA
>BMAC01000135.1:1596108-1625227 GCA_014905375.1 Phtheirospermum japonicum
AATATGAAATGTGTGTGTGTGTGTATATATATATATATATATATTAGTTTTTGTTTTCAATATAGCATAAATAAGATTTTGATATGAAATATAATCTGTCTCTTATACACATCTAGATGTGTATAAGAGACAGCTTTTTATGTTGCAGTGTTTTACACATTTTCTAATCGGACCAACGCGATGAATACATTTGAGGAAGTTAAGAGGCACATGGCTAACCTGAAAGCCAAAGATTCAGCTAGTGCAGGTGGTGCAGGCAAATGAAGGAGGCCGACTCGGTCTAATGGTGTGCCACCGCTTCCTGAAGTCGAGCCTAATGCACCCCCTACTGTTTGGGAGGGAGGGTCTCGTGGGCATCCCCTTGACATCGATCTCGAGCCTGAGCCTGAAGTTTCCTTTGGTGGGTCTCACTCTCAGCCCCTGGCTGCCGAGCAGGTGCTCCAGGTGGCGTATGCGCTATATCACAGTGGAGGGTCCTCGTATGTTTCATTTTTTAATGAGGCGGCCGATCGTGGGCACCAGACCTGTACAACTTGTCCTCTGGTCTTCCGTCTAAGGAAAAGTTCAATCGGCTGAGACACATTTGTACCGAGCTATGGGCTTCATGATGCTGCTGCGTTATGATTTTTCAAATCTCCGGGAAATTCATGCTTGACTCCAAAAGTTATCATCAAGCTCTTTAGTAGAGTCATGCCGCATGTACCGAGCTTGTCCTCAACCAAGACCAGTAGATGGAGAGGGCCAAAAATCCGGATCAATCCTTGGCCAAGGCGATATGTTCAACTAAAAGGGCGCTTGACGAGCTGAACACACTGAAGGAAAATCATGCCGAGCTCATGAGAAACCATGCCGCGCAGTTTGATGAGGCCTATGGGTGATACGACATCAAACATCCAGGTCGGCAAACATGCAAGTTTATGTGAATTTGTGAGGAGACGTCCCATTTATAAGGGGCAATCTTTATATAGGGGGCAAGCTGTTTTGGGAGTGGCAAGCTCTCGTGTAGGAGTGGTTGGCGAGCTCTTATGTGAGGGTGGCGATGTCTTATCAAGTAAATGGTATTATGGCAGCTCGAAACTGAGTGGTAGCTTGGTATTGGGAGCTGGGCTTTATGGTTAACATGGTCCTGGGCCCTGTTGGACTGATATGGATTATGGTATGGGGTCCCAGCGGACTAAAAGGCATGGTATGGTTATTGGGCCAGGGTCATTATGGTAATTTAGCAAGAGTTCTAATATCTATGGTAACTTTGCATACAGGAGAAATCCTAATTTTAAGTCGGTAGCTATTTATGGTATTGTAGTTTGAATAGAAGATGGGAACCCCAGATTGGGAACACGTCTCTTATCTATATAAAGAGGACTCAGGCCTCAATTTTCTCTCTAAGTTGATTTTATATCCTACGTTTTAAGCTCTGGCATATCACTTTCAAACAATATCCGACTTAAGCATCGGAGGGCCTACGCTGGGGCTATCCGACTTAGGTTCTATTTTTAATGTCGATCAGGTCGCCAGGAGCTTTCAAGAGGGCTATTAGGCCGCCTAGCACATATTTGAGGTTAGCACTCTCTTTTCTTGGTGAACCAAACTTTTTGGTCGCATCAAGTGGCGCCATCTGTGGGAAAGAGGGGCATCGAGTCCTTGAGCAAAAGACGTGAGAATTTTTAATGAGCGAAACATGAAGGGTAGAACTATCACACCTCAAGCTTTTAATTTTGACGCGGAGGCGAAAGAAGTAGACAAAGGAAAACTAACTGAGGAGGAGAAAACACCACTTCAAGGGGAGATAGCGGATCAAATGGTTACGACAACACCACCACCATCACCATGAAAAGAAAAAGGCGAAAATTTTGGGGGAAGGGGGAGGGGGGAGAAAGGCTGTCCATATTGAGACCAAGGAGTGGAAGAAGTTACCAAAAGGAAAAACTTGTCATGTTCATAAAGAATTCCTTGAAATATTGATATGACTAGTGCTTCCGTGTAAGTTGGAGAAGATCTTGGCAGGCGAAGATGACAGTGAGGAGGACGAGGTTAAGGAAAAATATGAGGAATATAGGCCAGCACCATTGACCTCAGGCCAAAGAAAGAGCAGGGAAAGGGAGTCGTGGATGCCGAGTCCCGAATTAATCCTGACCACAAAAAGGAGGCAATATCCGATAGATTATCCATCGTCCTCGGACGAGGAGGATGACAAGGACCAAGCACAGTTCTTAACTAGGCCAAAAGGAAGAACCTTCCAACGTCAACCCGAGATAGAGGAAGACGAGGTGCTGCCTACCTCCCGCGCATTAAGGGATATGCAAGAGACAGTACGAGCATTACAGAGGCAGGCTGCGGGAACAGAAGGTGAAGAGTCGAAGGGTCATCCATACTCAGAAAGGATATTAAGAGCGGCGTTACCTTGCGGATATAAGGGTCTAGATTTCTATTATGAGGGGATATCAGATCCCACCCGTCATGTGCAAAGTTTTGAGGATGAGGCGGTGTTGAGGCAGTATATGGATGTTGTAGCATGTAGGGCCTTCTTATCTACGTTGAGAGGGATAGCACAGGATTGGTTCCATCAACTGGCAACAGGGAGAATTACCAGCTTCCAGGTAGGTCTTTTTAAAGCATTTCGCTAGAGCTAAGTTACATACGAAGACTGTGCAATCTCCTATTTCAATGGTGTAGCGACTTGGAGAAACTTTGAAGAGTTATGTAGCCCGGTTTAGTAGAGCTACTTTGAAGTGCTCGTCACCACGGACGAGATGAAGGCGACAGCATTACACCAAGGACTAAGGATGGAGATCACAACTTTTAGAAGAAGTTCTTAACTGTAAATTATGAAATTCCTCTAATATAATCACTTAAGCCCCTATAATGCGTTCAAGAAGCACTACCACAAAAAATGGATTTTACATTGGTCCCCTCATAATTGGAATATATCCCCTTATATCCACGAGGTAACGCCGCTCTTAATATCCTTTCTGAGTATGGATGACCCTTCAACTCTTCACCTTCTGTTCCCGCAACCTGCCTCTGTAACGCTCGTACTGCCACTTGCATATCCCTTAATGCGCGGGAGGTAGGCAGCACCTCGTCTTCCACTATCTCGGGGCGACATTGGAAGGTTCTTCCTTGTGGTCTAGTTAAGAGCTGTGTTTGGTCCTTGTCATCCTCCTCGTCCGAGGACGATGGATAATCTATAGGATATTGCCTCCTTTTTGTAGTCCAAATTAGTTCGGGACTCGGCATCTACGACTCCCTTTCCCTGCTCTTTCTTTGGCCTGAGGTCAATGGTGCTGGCCTATATTCCTCATATTTTTCCTTAACCTCGTCCTCCTCGTTGTCATCTTCGCCTACCAAGATCTTCTCCAACTTGCTCGGAGGCACTAGTCATATCAATATTTCAAGGAATTCTTTATGAACATGACAAGTTTTTCCTTTTGGTAACTTCTTCCACTCCTTGGTCTCAATATGGAAATCCTTTCTCCCCCCTCCCCCTTCCCCCAAATTTTTTGCTTTTTTCTTTTCATGGTGATGGTGGTGGTGTTGTCGTAACCATTTGATCCACTATCTCCCCTTGAAGCGGTGTTTTCTCCTCCTCAGTCTATTTTCCTTTGTCTACCTCTTTCGCCTCCGCGTCAAAATTCAAAGTTTGAGGTGTGATAGTTCTACCCTTCATCTTTTGCTCGTTAAAAATTCTCACGTCTTTTGCTCAAGGACTCGATGCCCCTCTTTCCCACAGACGGCGCCACTTGATGCGACTAAAAAGTCTGGTTCACCAAGAAAAGAGAGTGCTAACCACAAATATATGCTGGGCGGCCTGATAGCCTTCTTGAAAGCTCCTGGCGACCTGATCGACATTAAAAACTGAACCTAAGTCGGATAGCCCCAGCGTAGGCCCTCCGATGCTTAAGTCAGATATTGTTTGAAAGTGTATGTCAGATCCTAAAACGTAGGATATAAAATCAACTTAGAGAAAAAAGTGAGGTCTGAGTTCTCTTTATATAGATAAGAGACGTGTTCCATATTTGGGGTTCCCATCTCCTATTCAAACTACAATACCATAAATAGCCACCGACTTAAAATTAGGATTTCTCCTGTATGCAAATTAACCATAGATATTAGAACTCTTGCTAAATTACCATAACGACCCTGTCCCAATAACCATACCATGCCTTTTAGTCTGCCGGGACCCCATACCATAATCCATATCAGCCCAACAGGGCCCAATACCATGTTAACCATAAAGCCCAACTCCCAATACCAAGCTACCACTCAGTTTCGAGCTGCCATATTACCATTTACTTGATAAGAGATCGCCACTCTCACATAAGAGCTCGCCAGCCACTCCTACACGAGAGCTCGCCACTCCCAAAATAGCTCTTCCCCTATAAAAAGATTGCCCCTTATAGAGAGGACGTTGCCTCATAAATTCCCATAAACCTGCATGTTTGCTGACCTGGATATTTGATGTCGTGTCACCCATAGGCCTCATCGAACTGCTCGGCATGGTTTCTCATGAGCTCGACATGATTTTTCTTCAGTGTGTTCAGCTCATCAAGCGCCGTTTTAGTTGAACACATCGCCTTGGACAAGGATTGATCCAATTTTGTGGCCCTCTCCATCTACTGGTCTTGGTTGAGGACAAGCTCGGTACATGCGGCATGACTCTGCTGAAGAGCTTGATGACCAAAAAATCGAATAACGTTCAGCACAGTGCAATAATATTCATTTCCAGTTTGGATAAAGCAGAGCTTTGAAGTGAGGTTTACACCACATTCCAAGACATTTTCCAATCTAAATATTGGAAAATAAAAATGAAATTGCCAAGTTTAAATAATCATTCCATTTAAAAATTGAGAATCTAAAAACCTCTTATTCAGAGCCACGACCATCTTCACCAGCAAATTACTTGCTCGAGAGCTTGCATTATAAGTAGTCAATATCTGATTCACAACAAGAACTATTCTTAACCTTAACTTTATATTTCAAATCAATTTTGAAGTCTGTGATGACTCAGCATTGTAGTGTGTTTAACTTATTCACCTGGCCAAAAACGACCACCCAGAAGTTTATATATCGTGTTCTGCTCTTACAGCAGCAAGAGATGCGGGTGTTTGAATAATTCTACCTGCAATTACCTCAATTAGAATTTTAAAAACTGAAAACCAATAAACTGAGAATACACAAAAATGTAACACAACACTTTGTGTTCTGTTCAACCGCCATCATCATAAAATAGCTACAATATACTTATGTTTAATTCAAATTGACATGATCAATAGATTTCCAAACCCTTGGTTCATTTAAATTATTTTATTAGTCAATATAGTGGATTTCAAATAATCAAGTTCAAATCCATCTTAAGTATCATTTGAAATTCTCCCCTCAAATCAAAATCTCCATACAAATGCAACCTCCTCGAACATTCAAATAAAGACAAATATAAATACTCGTGTGTAACACGGGTTTTGTTTAGATAAAAATATGAATTATATATAATAAAAATAGCAATGTCTTTTATTAATATGAGATAGAGTTGGAGCCGAACAAAACAAAATTTGATTTTCTTTATGATAAGCACAACAATGCAATTAAATTCTTTGATTTTAACTCACACGCCTCTACCAATCCATGCATCACCCCAAAATTCAAATAATCACCACAGCATCATATAACCTACGCCAGTGTCAAATGGAATGATGGGCAAGCATCACTGTCTTTTCTTTGAGCACAAACGCATGAAAGGCCTCTACCAATCCATGCAACTGATCCGGCCTCAACCTCCGCTGTAACAAAAATAAAATGAGTGGCAAAAATAAATAAAGAGAAATGTTGTATGCTCTTTAGAGTTTATATCAGTGTTCTAAAAATCGCTAGGCGGCTGCTAGGCGTCAGGCCAGCGCCTAGCGCCTGAGACGACTAGGCGGGGACTAAGCGGAGAATTTGAGAATAAATACCCTGATTTACAACATTACATCCAACTATTTAATAGTTCAACATACAACCTGCTAAATAATCAAATCTATGACAATTCAAAACTAAAAGTAATAATCACAAATTACAATTCACAAGTTTAAAGCTATTGTTCGATTCAAAGTTCAAAACAAAATTCAAAACTAAAAGTAATAATCACAAGTTATAATTCACAAGTTTAAAGCTATTGTTCGATTCAAAGTTCAAAACAACATAGATCCATAAGTTCACTAGTCAGATAAAAATACCATAACATATATTACAAAATCAAAATAATCAAAAAGTAGGCTAAAAAACATCATTTCAGGCCATAAAATCTTTTTTAAAAAAAGTTGGCCTGGCGCCTAGGCGCCAACTTGGGCGCCGATGGCGCCTAGGCAGCGCCTGGAGCGCCCGACGATTTTTTTAGCTGATTTTTGAAAATCGTAGGCGGATTGGTGGCACCTAGCGCCTAGGCGGGTCCTAGGCGGACGCCTAGGGCGATTTTTAGAACAGTGGTTTAAATCAAGGTAAATGATGATGTGCCAAGGACTAAGAAGTGGAATATACAAACAGAAGAAAAACTAACCATCATCAAATTTGCACATTTTCTGGAAAAAATGAAAAGCATGCCTACTATTATTACTATGTTAGGTCTAATCAGTCCATTTCATACTCCAATAAGAGAAGTTATAAGCTAGTTCTCTTAATCTACGCAACTTAATGCTACAAGTAAATTAACGCAATATGAATCAACAGTTGTTCTAATTTTGAGAATAAAACTATTGTATCAAAGTTACCACTACTGCAGAAATAGTATTTCACGGCGCCTCATCCACGGCGGTTCTGGAAAACCGTCGTTAAATATGTTTTAACGGCGGTTTTCCAGAAAACTAATGTTAAATCTATAATTTAACGGCGGTTCTTTTAAAACCGCCGTAGAATCCTAYATTTTACGGTGGTTGTCTTAGAACCAATGTTAAATCTGAACTAATTCACGTCGGTTCTTATGGAACTACCGTGAATTAACAAGTATTCACGGCGGTTCCTTAACGCTACAAGTAAATTAACGCTACAAGTAAATTAACGCAATATGAATCAACAGCTGTTCTAATTTTGAGAATAAAACTACAAATATCAAAGTTACCACTACTGCAGAAACAGTATTTCACGGTGCCTCATCCACGACAGTTCTGGAAAACCGTCGTTAAATATGTTTTAACGGCGGTTTTCAGAAGAACTAATGTTAAATCTATAGATTTAACGGCAGTTCTTTTAAAACCGCCGTTAAACACATTTTACGATGGTTTTCTAGAACCAATGTTAAATCTGAACTAATTCACGGCGGTTCTTATGGAACTGCCATGAATTAACAAGTATTCACGGCGGTTCCTTAAGAAGCACCGTTAATTAGTTCAGTACGCTAGATTTAACGTCGGTTCCATTAGAATAGCCGTGAATGAGATGACATTTCACGGCGGTTCCATTAGAACTGTCGTAGAATCCATAGTCTGCCATGTCACCAATCCTCGTCTTGCTTTATTTCAACCGTTGATCCGTGTCTCATCAGCGGTTCATATCAATCCCCTCTTTTTCTTTTTATTTATTTTATTTTATAATTCTAAAATAAAACCTGAATTAAGATTCGTCCATCCCCTCTCTTTCTTTTTCTTTTTCCAATTCTTTTTCTGTGAGAAAGACTAAGCCCGTCCACCTCTGTGCCCTCGACCACCTCTGTGCCCGCGGCGACGCTAACGTCACCCTCCTTGCCCGCAGCGTCAGCAAGCTTCAGGAGGCAAACAGTCGATCAGGCTTTCCACGGGGCGTGATGTCAGAGTCATCAGCGCTGATGTCAGGGACTACGACGCCATCAAGCGCGCGATTGATGATGCCCTCCTAATCAACGTGCTCGGTTCCCAAGCTAGTCAGGTATGCAGAAATGTGGTTATCCGATTCATAGATGTAATTGACGATTCATTTAAACGGATCTAGGGTTTCTAAGTGTCAAGCAAATATGCTAATTTTATTTAAATTACAAAATGTGAGCTATGAATTTCAAATAGGTGGTAATTTCCATATGTTTATTACTAAGATAATTACATTAACCTATGGGAAAAATTAAAAAAAAGGGTTTCGAGTTGAAAAGTTCACTGAGCTGATAATTGGATTTACTTTTTTTTTGTCACAATTGTATATTTTGTCACAAACATGACTGTAATTTTGTATTTTCCTGTTTTTTATCGGGACTTGTTGAGTTCATGGTGATTTATTAAATTGAGTTTTCGAATTCGAACAGTGATTTGCAGACCAACGCGGATTATAATATACTGTTTATTCAAATTGGATGCAGAGGTTTAGGTCATTGGTACGGTGTTATCTCCTATAATGCCTGTGTTCAGTTGTGTCTTCACTCGTGGGCCAGGGACGAGCGTAAGGAAGCTACTACATTTTTGGCAAATGAATGTGCATTGCTGAGGTATGCGTTTGGGTAATTACTCTTATTTTTGTATATCGTTTGTATAATTATTTTCAGCTATTGAGAAAATAGTCTTCAGAGCTTGTGGGTGAAGGAGCTTCTTTAAAGGCTAAGAAAACCATTGGGAAGATCAATATCCAAGGTTACTACATTGTATGTGCATTATTATTTTAATTTTGTTTTTATTTTTTAAGTTTTCAAACCAGAATACATATAATTAATATTTCCTGCTACTTGTGTACACAGCTTGCCAGATGGACTCGGAGACGATCTTGTGATCGAAGTCCACGATTCAAAGGGAAGGCCAAGATACACTACAGGTGGCTGATCTTGCTGATGAATCGGTATTGACGGCTCAATCCCAAGTTAAGATTATATGATTGCATAGTCTCAACAT
This sequence comes from Phtheirospermum japonicum, assembly GCA_014905375.1. Lineage (NCBI taxonomy): Eukaryota > Viridiplantae > Streptophyta > Magnoliopsida > Lamiales > Orobanchaceae > Phtheirospermum > Phtheirospermum japonicum. The sequence continues at coordinate 1,604,925 of BMAC01000135.1, forward strand.
CTTTTTTGTTTTATATGATTGAATTAATTAATGATCTTTATATTGCAGGGGGAGAAGGTGCGTCCATGTTTTATATACCATGAACCGGATCATGATCAAGTTGGGAAAGTACGTACAATTACACAATAATTATTCAACTATGCCTGATGAAAACGGGCCCAAGGTATGCACGACTTTGTATTATATGTCTATGTTTAAAATCAGTTAATAATTAAAGAGGGTTTCAATTAAACACTGAAAAGAAACATACTTGGGTGACATCAATGCTCTGTTGAGTGCAGTTTTTTTAGGGCTTTTATTATTCAGGTTTCTTGACTTTATGGATGACAGTGATAGATTAAGTTTTTAGTATTGGTTGTAATGATGATTGAATGCGATTTAGATGTTATAATGGGGGCAGGTGTTGCTAATACTCTTGTCATATCTTGTTCATGTTCTAGAACTCTTGAACATTTTATTTTGAAATTATGTTTCAATAATTTAGTTTGTATGATGATTCTCATTTTCTTTAAAATAAATAGTGGTTATCACTTAGTGAGGCTGATCTTAGACGTCAAGTATTTTAATTTTAAATTTTCTTTTTCTCTCTGTATCTCTGGCTCCAATTGAGGTATTTTGAGTTCGAGCCGGCAATGGAATATTGGCCCCCTCTTCGGTTTCGTCTTTACCTTGCTCGATGTCGTTATCTATTACTTTTCCACTTCGCAGGACATGAATAGTTGAGGCTTGCTCCGCCTGGCTTGGAAGTCTATCCTTCTCGTTTGAAATCTAGGCCATATCGGCCGATAATTTACCCATCATTATTTCTAGTTTCCTTTGGCCAGCTGAATTATCAAGAATAGCTTTTCTTATTTCCTTCATTTCATCTCTAACTTCATTTCTAAACTGCGCGAGTCCATCCCGGTTTCTAGTAGTTTCGGCCACTTGATTTTGCTGGCAAACCAATAGCTGATCATTTGCTTGAGCTTTAGTGGACGCTTGCCCTTGCATATGGAAATTATTTGGGGGTGGTGGTAGTGGTGCTTGCGTATGTGGTAGCTTCTGCCCTGAATGTTTTTGATTCGAAAAATATTGGATGGCGTTAACGTCCTCTCGTTGTACATTGTTGGTTGGACACATATTCGCTAAATTTTCGGTAGATCCACATTGGTCACATGTCGCAGCGGTCTTCTTTGAAGAATCTTGGCTCGTTCGCGGGGCTCTCGATGCTGCTAATTCTTCGTTAAGTACTTCCCTGATCATCTCCTTGATCGTTTGACTATCTCGCACCAAAACTTTAACTCCTTCATCTTTATTTGTTTCATTTATGGATACCTAATTTACCTTTAATTTACGAGGTCGTGAGTTGGTGTGTCTAGATTTTTTGCTCTGCTTCTCCAACACTCGTTTTGCCTCGAAGGCCGTTAAATCTCCGAAATCTCCTCCTACCGCCATTTCAACTTCACTTTTCCCCATGTTCAATAAACCATCAAAGAAAAATTGATTAACCATCTCGGGGGAGTAGTTATGGTGGGGGCATGCTTGTAAAAGAGTCTTGTAACGCTCACAGGTTTCATGAAATAATTATCCCTCCAACTTCTCAAAGGTAGAAATTTGCCTCCACGAAGATGTCCCGTTGTTTGTGCTGAATAGTATTAATTGAGGAACTTCTCGCTTATCATCTCTCAATCAGTTAATGATCTCGGTTCTAGGGATAGTAACCACGTCTTCGCTTTGTCCTTCATGCTATAGGGAAAACAAATCATTTGCACCTCCTCCTGGTTAAGGCCATTAACCACAAATCTGCCCACTTCATCAACAAAACAGTTTAAAAATGCTAAAGGGTCTTCATGGGCATTTCCGTGAAAGGTCGGGAGTAAATTAATTTGATGCGGTTTAATCTCCACCTCCCTTGCAGTTGGTCCAAGAACAATAGCAGACCCAAAAGGTACAACCTTCGGACGTGCCAAATCGCACTGTTGAGGTTCTCGATTGCCCCTCGGCCCTCCAACTCGGTCATTAGCCCTTTCGTAGTAATTATCATACACGTACCTCCCTTCAAAATTGTCCTGTTCGTAGCCATGGTTTTGATTTCCCAACTAAGCATCTGCTCGTCTATGATTGTCAACATACTCGTTATGCTGATTATGGACTTCTTCATTCCTCTCCTCGTCTTGCTCCCTATTCCCCATGTTTTGCTTGAATCCAGCCCAATAAGCTCGGGGTTGCACTTGTCCTTGCAAACGGATTGGTTCATTATTGTATTCATCTCGATTGCGACGTGGGGATCTAGGTGGCCCATTACCGACGTTACCATTACGAACAGAATGTGCTCGTAACATTGCCTCGGGGATATCGTCGCAAAAAAAATCAGTAGTTATAGAATAAACTCTCTCGGGAATAGAAGGGGCCTTGGTCTCGGTGGATTTGAACGATGGATGTTGTCAGTAAATGGTGCAAGATCGAGTTGAAGTGATCGTCTACCTTGCATAAATTCAACAAGAAATAAATGTACCAAGTGGCAAAATCCAAACCAAGCGCAATTATACAAATAACAACTCAATAGAAAATAAAACGAAAAACATCCTTAAATCCTACTTGTTGTCCCCAGCAACGTCGCCAAATATTTAATTCAAGCTTTTATGCACCCTGTTTATATATATTTAATTTAAAAATATTCAAGCTTGCTCGAAAGAGTACGAGGACACTTGTAGGGTGGGAAGTTGACTCAAGTCGATTCTCTCGAGGACAACGATTCGGTATCTCGAATGTTTTCTTACTAACAAATAAGCACATAAACTCATACAAATTGGGGTTTTTGTTTGTTTGAAGATTAATAACTACGAATTTAAAACACAAGACTTAAATTTAAAAACTAAATTAATTTATCCTAAATTACCAACTAAGAGTTAAAAGCATATAATTAACTAAGTTAAAACCTAAATTTAATTAACTATTTAATTATCTAATAAGCAACTTGATTAAAATTCAAAACAAAGTAATAACTCCATATAAAACCTAAAATGTAGCAGCATAAAAATTCATAAATCAACTCAATCAATCCTAACGAATCCACTAACTTGCATGAAATAACCAACTACGAATCTAACGAATCCTCGAATCATTAAACGAAGCAAAATAACATGATTTAAATCGTATTAATATTATTAACCAATTCAAGTATCCAATACTCAAGCTTAAACATGAAAAACTGAATCTAAACAGAGAATAACTTCCTGCGATTATTCATCGAAATCAAAATTCAAACATAAACTCAAGAACATAAATAAAATAATTATCTAAATCTTAAAAACCTAAGATTAAACTAAGAAAACCAGTAAAAGGGGTAGAAAACGTATTGAAACTAATAAAAGTGAAAAAATCCCCGGCTAATCCAAAGAGAAAATGCTGCAGATCGGTCGAAAATGGTTGAACGGTGTCGAACGGGCTCCAGAACTCGTCGTCGTCGAATCCTTAATTTTGCTCTTCGATCTCTGCGTTTGGTATTAAAATTCAACTCTAAATTCTAGGATTATGTTTGTGGTAAGTTTCTACGATCACAAGTACGCCTGGAATTCGGATTAATGCTTGGTATTTATAGATTTCTGCCTTGGACAGCAAGTCATGTAAGTCGGTTACTGGGCTCGATAACGGTAGCACTTAGCGGTAAGATCGAATATTTGAAGATAGTTCAAGTCCAATTTCTCTTAATCTTTTTTTTTTTTTTGAGATTTACTTAAAGTATTATTTCTCACATAATCTCGTTCATTTTACAAAATTTTATAATAAATCTAGCAAAAAATTGAAACGGCTTGAAGGATGCTTCCAATTCCTTCTCCCGGTCTCTTCCTCCACTTCGTAAGGTAAGGTAAATGAGAACTGCTTGGACTTTGATTCCTAAGGTAAGTGAATACATAGACAACTTCAATTATTTGAAGTTAAGATTTCAGATTTTAACTTCGAATATATGAAGATAGTCCAAGCCATATTTCTATATAATCTTTTTAAAAAAATTATTTAAAGTGTTATATCGCACTTCTCATTCATTTTAAAATTTTTTGATAATTAATATAGCAAGAAATCGAAAAATATGAAATTCAAATTCCAAAAAATCAAAAACAGAAAAGAAAAGAAAAAACCAGCGGAATGGACAAACCGCCATAACTAAACCGGGAAAAAACCGTGAACAGGCAGTTCACAAACCTCTAACAACTGGCTAGTTCCACAGTCCGTTTACTGTTTGTCCGTTTGGGACAAACCAAATCGGCGGTTCGAGCCGTAAACCGATGGTTCCAAACCGTTGTGCATGTCTAACTACCACCAAATCATTAAATTTTGTAGCACACCCGTAAATCCTCCTTTAATATGTCCTCCCTCGCCAACAAATTAGTAGAACCATAAGAAATCGGACCTCTTGAAAATCCCACCACCACCACCTCAAATCCTCCTCCACTCCCACAAAACCCATCACAACCACCACAAATATCTCTTCTGAAACTGACAAAGCCAACAAATAGAAAAAAACAAGAACCACCATTTTTGCAGCCAACATATGTAAAAGAGAGAGAATCATGTAGGTAAAGAGAATAGCAGTGGCAGTGCTTGCACGTCACTGATATTCCGCTCATAGTCAACCAATGAAACTAAGTCATGATGTTTCTACCACCGCATCGCTACTTAACTCCTCACTGCATACATACTCAAACCAAGCATCGCAAGAAAGTCACTTACACAACCAAAATCAACACAATATCCAACAATCCACCAAACTTGAGGTGCAATTGTTTCTACAAAAACATGTTTACGCGAGGCTCCGTAGGGTTTTTGAAAGAGAACTGAGAATTAACGACGTCATTGGGTTCTTGGTAATTGGTTTCTAAACCTAGATGTGGGAAAGGGACTTTTGAATCTTCTATAATATATTTTTGTGGTTTTTTTAAAGAACATATTTTTGTAAAGTTATAGTAATAATGATGAACTACAAAAAAAATCAATAAAGGGTTTGAGACTTCGGGAGAGAAAAATAAATTAATTAAAATTAAGATTCATTTCATAATTTTAAAAAAATTATTCAAGTCTCTGGAGTTTTATTAACAGAGACCATGATGCGATTTGCATAATCAAAAAAATTGTGATTTTATTTGCTAAATTTCAAAATCATGTTGAATTTACAACATTAAATATATTGTAATTTTTTAACAATTAAGCCTAGTTTTTATCACTATATCTATGTATATCATACTCGCATAGCATGGGGTAACTGAACTAGTCCATGGTACAAAGTGCCTTCGCATTATGGCAGAGATGGCCTACCATTTTATTTTTAAAAAACTTCATTTTGAATTTTGTGATATTGAAATATTTATGTTTTCAACTCACTCTTAATATTTTTTTTCTCAATCATTTCAATTCATTTTTAAAAATAAAAACCATTCAATCACCAATCATATTACACGATTTTCATAAATTTTACTGTAATCACTCAATCACATAATTCTAATTACGAATTATTTCAAATCATTATTTCACTATTTTTTAATATTAAATTAACTTTAATAACTACATTTCGACTTATAGCCATTCACATCCTTAATAAGTATTTTTCGTTCTTCCTTTTTTCCCCCCACTATTTTATATTATTTTCAAAATTTTCAAAAGCAAAACATAGACAACCACTACCTTATGTGTTTTTAGCAACTTCGCAAAGACTATAAACAATCGATCTTAAATTCCATATTGTTGAAAAAATAAATCACCCCTATTTGTTAATTCTCTTGACATCTTGCTTAGATGTCAACTTGAAATTCATTCAAATGACAAGTGTCATTTTGTTATTTTATGTAAATATGATGTGGCATTTCACATAAATTTACATAAAACCCTTACTTTTATTTAAATTTTCACAGGGTATAAAACAGTACTTTTTTTCATTAACTTTTATTTATTTGGTTTTATAAAGAATTAGATTTTCTCCTCCTTTCTGTTCGTCGATTGCTTCCCCCATATCCAGAATTTTTCCCCAATTTTATCTTTTTCCCTCTTTATCCGCAGACTCCTTTCCCCCATTGCCAGAATGTTTTTCCAAGTTTTATTTTGCGTGTTACGAAAATACCAAACCTGCGTGATATATTTTTTCCGCTCTATTCAGATTTCAACCTAATTATCATATTATAAAAGTAGTGCATTCAATGTATACAATATGTATACAACGAATATATCCAACGAATCCAGAAGTGATATCCAATATATACAGATCCGTAAAAATTCATACAACAAGAGTATGTATACAATATATCCAAATCCAATATACACCTGCTGTAAATCTTAATAATCCAGATCCGTAAGAATTCATTTGATTTCTTGCCTTAGATCTCCATTTGGATAATTTATTTTCACCTGATTTTAATCTCAAATTCAGAAAAAAAATCCTTCAATCGGTCGACGCCTCCTTCGAGGTTTCCAAAGCATCGGCCCGGTAGATCGAAACTTGTGACTGACTGTTTGAGTTAGCGGAAATGATACAAGGGTAGGTGGTTTTGAGTTCAATTGTTGGTTTATGTCTCAGATATATTTCTATTTGTGTTTATATAAATTTTTTAAACTCTGAAATCGACGAAATCGGGTAGAATATTTATGGGTTCTTTTTTTTTTTAATTCGAATAAACTGCATCTTCGATTTATTATTGTAGGTACCTGATTGTAGGAAATAAAGCAATCAACCGGGCACGATTATAATCAAGTAATTGCCGGGGCTTTTTCAAGGATTTTTTGGGCTGCATCGGTTCTATGGAGACAGCGAGAGAGTGGCGACTGATTTAAGGCTTGTGTTTTTCTTGGCTTGAAATTTTTCCGCCGGATTCGACAAAATATTTTTTTTATCGGTTTTTGTGGTTAATCTGCTCATAGATCGCTGAACTTCTTTTATTTGAATTATGTTTGGTAAAATATTCAAGTGCAGACCATTTCTATTTATGTCTACATATTTATTTGATTCCAAAATTGAAAAAAAAAACTGGGTCGAATATTTATGGGTGTATAAATAAATTATATGTATATTTATCAGTTAATTCTGATTTATTTGTCCCCAAGTGAATGCAAAAAAAAAAAAAAAAAAAAAAAGCTTTTTTTTCAGCATTTTTTGGAATATTTGTGATTATTGGTTTTTTATGTGAAAAATCTACTTGCATGGGGAATAATTCTTTAAGAGGTTATTTCTTAATAGGGGATTTGCTTAAAATATTTGAGTAATAGTTTTGGTGTTGTTTCATAAATGTTGGCTCTTAGTTTAGACTTTGCAAGTAAAAAGGAAAAAAAAAAAAAAAAAAAAAAACAGAGGTAGGAAAAAATGGGATATGGGAATGGGTTGTACTCTGAATATCTGAGAAGGAGCCCATGCCAAAGTGTATGAGATAAGGTATTGATTTTTTATTTTTATTTTTTAAGTATGAATTGTGATTTGAAGTCAGATTGTTGACCATATGTATATACTTAAAGTATTATGCATCTTTAGTTTCAATTGTTGACCATATGGAAAAGATAAATTAATGATTTTCATAAAATATGGTTTGATTCAATCATAAGTATGCCCCATTTTGGTTAGAATAACATTTTTTTCCCTAAGCTAATCCTATTATTCATTTTAATTTATTAAATGACATTTTAAGTAAATTACATTTGATAGCAAATCTCAGTAAGTAATGGTATATGGTGATGAAAATTTGTGCGACTTTTCAAGTAAACAAGTAGATTTTATTTATGTTTAACTATGAAATATGAAATGTGTGTGTGTGTGTATATATATATATATATATATTAGTTTTTGTTTTCAATATAGCATAAATAAGATTTTGATATGAAATATAATAATGCCAACTATGAACTTACCATTCACGAGATGAAGAAAATTTGCCACGAATTATGGGTTTTAAAACAAGGAAATATCAATGAAATTTACTCTTACAAAATAAAGAGGGTTTTTTTTTCCCATATTGATCTATAATGTGATTAAAATTATTAATGGGCTGATTCTCCAAAGATAGGAAGAGATTTATGTACATTTGTGATGGGATGGTATGCATTAAATTCTTGCTTAATAAGCTAATCTTTAATTGAGTTCTTGATATTTCTCAAACCTTTAAAACAACAATGATTTGTGGTTCTAATTATTGAAAATAAAGGCAAGTTGTTAGATGAAAAACTAAGACAATTTTTAGCTAATGGGTTAAAGGTCGGCAAAACAGAAACATATGAAAGAGATAGTAAGACAAAAATAATTGCAAGTTTTTTTTTTTTTTTATTTTGAGAAATCCTTGTATTTGTTATTCAAATAAATATATGCAAGAAAAAATCTAGCAATTGAAAAATATAAAATTAAGTTTAAAAAAATACAAGAAAAAAGGTATATATAAATGCATTCATTGATTCAAATAAGACTAAATTTTGAAATGCAGATAATTATTTGGGAGAAAAAGTGATGTGGTGTGTTTGTGAAGCGTATGGCTCGGTTTGTTGATTTTCATAGCATGCTGGTGGCAGAAAGAACAAACACTAACACTCAACCCCTACATTTAGGGAGTGATTACGATTCCTTCACGGTACCACTCAACCCTTACATTTACAATCGTTGATCTTTTAATATAAAAAATACAAACTTGATTTAATGGCTCCTATTAAGTGAAGAATGGTGCCATGAAGGTATCGTGAAAATTTGAAAGAATAAAAAGTATTTATATAAAAATGAGGTTACATACTGGAGTGTTTATATGGTCAGCCACATATGTATATACCATAAATATTAGATGTTGATTAAATTTAGTTTGTGCCATCAATTTTTGTATAAATTTAAAACTTTTAAAATCAATATTACAGAGGGTCTCTAAAGGGCCGAATTGTATTTTTGATATAATGTATAATATTTTAATTATATAACTCCAATTATACCTTTAGTCATTTAATTAAAATTAAAAAAAATAAAGTAAGAAAATAAATAAATTATTAAAAAATAAAAATAAAATAAAATATATAAAATCAGTTTTTTTTAACTTTTTTTATTATATATAAAAAAATATCCGACAGCCTGAGCCGCTGTCGAGGTTGTCCGGCAAAGTTAAAAACTAATTTTATATATTTTATTTTATCTTTATTTTTAAATAATATGATTGAACACATCGATTGTCATATTTAAATGTTTATTGAATAGGTAACTGATTTTAATTAATTAAAGGCACAAAATTTGAAACTTCTAATATTTAAGTATTTTTTTATTGATAGACATAACTATATATAAAATTGTTATTTAAGTATATAATTATTTGATACTTTCTCTCATTTTAAGTCCTTGATGTTTTTTTTTAATGTTGGTTCAAGATTTATTTTTTGATATTTATGGGTCTTATAAAATCCTTTTGTTTAGTTTTGATTATTCGAACTAAGTATAAACTTTGGGTGACAATAGAAGTGACTAATACGATCACAATTTTCCTTCAAGTTACATAAATTATACTTCGATTGATTTAGGATGCTAATAATTTGAGTTATAGAAGTAATTTCATCAATTTAAATATGGTTAAGAAAAACTTAATGCAATTCACAATGTGTCTATGTTCTAATACTATGATTTATGTTGTTGTGGAAGATGATATTTTTTAATATATCGCATTTTTTATTTTTAATGTTGATGTTATTGTTATTTTAAAAATCAGTATTATTGTATGTCTTAATGATTTAGTATTTATTTTTTATTATTACTTCTGAGCAAGAGATATTTTTTATTAGTTTTGAATTCATCATGAATTTTCAGTTCTTATGAAATACTGAAATGTTGAAGACTACCGTCAGATTGATTCATGCATGTTGGCAGCAGCTATTATAATTATTACTATATATTTTTCAATTAGTTTTTTTGCAGTTGCTGATTTTTATTTTTATGTTTTGTATTTCTTTATACAGATTTACTCCAACTACAATTTGGACTAATATTCTAATTTTATTTTAATTGAATTTATATAATTAAACTATTCTCAATTATAAAATCTTTGTTTCTATATCCACTACTGCAGAACAGTGTTTAACGACAGTTTTTAGGGACTTTTAACGGCGATTTTTGAACCGCCCTTATATCGACCGCCGTTAAAATTTACGGCGATTTTGAAGAACCGCCGTAAAGAGTCATGATTTAACGGTGGCTTTTTTAGAGATTTAACGGCGGTTTAATAACCGCCGTAATTTAGACAGTTTCGACGGCGGTTGTGACCGATGTTAAGAATCATGATTTAACGGCGGTTATTAAAACCGCCATAAAATTTTCTATTAACGGCGGTTCGAAACTGCCATCAAAACCTCTTTGGCAGCGGTAAAATGTTGAATTTATGGCGATTTTTTGAAACGCCGTTATTTTCACGGCGGTTTAAAAATCGTTGTTAAATTGTGTAATTTTTACGGCAGTTGTTAGAACCGCCGTTAAATTGTCAGTTAATTAACGGCGGTTCTAAAAACCACCGTTAAATAGTGTGCTTATTCGACGGTTTTTAGAACCGCCGTTAATAAATACCTTTTAGTGGCGGTTTTTAGAAGCGCCGTTAATAGTTGCTTGGAACCGCCACTAAAAGTGATTTTTTACGGTTTCTAGTGCTTATTTTTCTGCTCTCTTTTTTTTTTTTTTTTTTTGCCATAAATAGAACAATTAAATTGCAATTCATGCTTAGAACCAAGTTCGTACACAAATAAAAAAATCTAAAATTCCGCCAAAATTAAAAACAATCCAATTCAATTCATCCACAAGTAAAACAATCCAAAATGCAACCAAACTTAAAAACAATCCAATTCAATTCATCCACAAATAAAACAATCCAAAATGCAACCAGATTTCAAAACAATACAAAACAATTCACAATGAAACCTAAACTTCAAGAGTATACATCTACTACATAACCCCAATCATCCATCATAAATGTCAATGAAATATCTCGACCATTGATCTTGTATTTCTTTGATACTATCAACACTAAATGGTTGATCACTAAACATCTGCAAATAATATTTAATATATGTATTTAGCAATAATGATTTTTTTTTTTAAAAAGTTATAGCATTCTTGCTATAAAATAAAATATTATAATTATTACCTCTTGCCAACTTCCCGTAATACCCACTCGAACAATAGTACACATCCAAAGCATGACATAATAACCAGACTCCCAAACTTCATCTTGTTTATACACTTTGAGAGAAAAATGAGGTTTCATGAAAAAGTAAAGAATTCAATGATGTGTTTACGATTGTAAATGTAACAACCAAATATATTCAAAAAAACGTAATACATTACCTTTGGAAAAAGCCAATTAACCCCTTGCTTAGATTTACTCAGCTACGTACCACTCAACATCTTCAATGGGGTCACAACACTATTAAAAAAAAACATATAAATATTATGGCACATTATAACAATACCCCTTACATTATAACAATGTCCAGATTTGTTGTCCCAATTTGACAAAATTAAACAATATAATCCATGCTTAGAACCAAACTCCAAAAACAAATCCAAAATGCAACCAAACTTACCAATCACGTTATAACAATATGTTGTCCCAAGTTTCAAATTATATTTTAGTCCTTGAATTATTAAAATAATCTATTTCATGCTTAGAACCAAAACATACGTTCACATTCTATATGATGTAAGTATTTTAAACTAGAGTTTACCTTTGTACTAACAGTTTGATGTTTGCGTCGGGCTTATGATGATTTGAACAAAACCACACGGCAGTCCCTTCTTGAGGTAAAATTACAAAGAGTTGCCAATGTTGCCTGCATTTCGAAATGAATATTATTAAGAATAATTCATGCAACCTACAGTAATACTACAACTTATAGTTTAAGTTGTACTTACTTATGATGGTATGCTCCCAGGTAAATTTGCTTTTTATATTCCTTCATAAGTGTTTGCATGTTTCTTGCTACCCATATTTTATATGGATAGAGGCTCAAAGAATCCATAAACAGCATCCGATCGGTTCTCAACAACAAGTGATTTCAAAAACCTAATATATCCACGACAACAAGTAATCAATCAAAGTTATAAATTAATTAATGAACCTAAAAATTAATTAAATAAGATTTAAAATATACTTACAGGATCCAAAGTTGTACAATCGAGATTTGAAGACACGTTTTGCCTTGCACGATGTCTAAAACTTCTTGGTAATGAATGGTCACTGGGATATCATTCTCAAATCCAAAAATGCTCGCATCACATGGAGCCCTAAATGGACGCTTATAAAGGCGAGCAGAAATAGTAATCAATTCAAGAACGGGGTTATCAACAGTCCGACCTTATTTTGTTGGTCGCTTATTACCCTAAAACATTAAACATAATAAATTAATAGTTATTGACACTCTATTTTAGTGAAATTAGCAAACAAACAATTAATTACCTGTGTTGACGTAGGCTTCACAAGATATTTTGGCCATGCAATAATACCACCTAGTGCTTGCCTCACCGTGACTACCTCTTCACTGGGCATTGGGATGGGAGCATCACCATCTTGAATGTCCTCAACCACCACTCTAACCAAATCTATCGACAAAGGCACCCCATGTAACGTCGAACCCCCCTCATAAACTGTCCCAAGGGCCACCAGACGGGGAGGAGAACAATCACCGACATATAACTCACATCGATCATTAACTCTAATGGGAGGCGAACGATCTTGAATATCAGTAGGGGGAGGTGAACGATCTTGAATGTCAGAAGGGGGAGGTGAACGAGCTGGAATGTCAGAAGAGGGAGGCGAAGGAGCTGGAATGTCAGGAGGGGGAGGCGAAGGAGCTGGAATGTTAGAAGGGCCAACATAACTCCCCATCCCACTGCGATGGAGATTTGGGTCCACCTCAACTGGAGGGGTCGTGACTTGAACTGGTTGGGCGAATTGCTGCAGCAACTGTTGTGTAATATCTTTCCTTATCTGTTCGTCCATCTTGGATCTAACTTCATTCTTGACTTGTTCGGCTATCTCGGGTCTAACCTTCTCGGTTATCATGGATGTCAAGCTACCCAAAAATTCAGGAGTTACGGATGACGAGGACCTGCATGATTGAGAACCAGTGTATTCTCGGATCCCGACACAACCTCCAACGCCACAAACACGTCCAGGGTGCTCTGGTCGATCAATTGCAGCACTTAAAATATCCCTCCATCCCTTTTCAACAAAAGAGTCATTTCTATACTCCTCCTCCAACTCATCCTACAACAAAATAGTAATTTTTAATGATATTTTAGATCTTTCTGTTTGATGGGGCAATAGATCGGTCAGACCTAATTTGGGGTAGATCTAAAAAAGGACACAACAAGACCAGCTTGGCCTGAGTGAAGGTCTGGCTAGGCTTCTTGGGAAAATAGGACACCAGGAAAAGATGAGCGCAGCTCTGGATCTCACTTGAGCTGATGAAAGCGCTTTACCAGGAAAGGCTTGACTGAAGTCAAACCCGGTATGGACACTAAGGTAACATAGAGGGAAGAGAAAAGGAAGACCTGGAATGGGGAAGACCTGTTTTCCGAATAGAGAGACAAGTGGAACCACTTGTCAGAATTGGTTGCGTAACGGCCCATGATTCGCGGCATGTGCTCCTGAGATCCCGGTTGGGGTCCCCACTGGGAGAAACTATAAGTATCTCAGCCCCAAGGATGAAAAAGGTATGTCATTCTCTTGAAGCATTCCTTCTTATTTTCTGGAAAAACACCTCAAACGCTTACTGACTTAAGCATCAGAGAGGTTTCCACCGGAAAACCACCGGTGGTCCTTTCTAACTCTTGTTTGTGGTGTAGGTTTGGGAAGCTCTTGGGTTTTTTCAGGTGTTATTCCAGTAGTCTACTTTTTGGGCTGAAATAATTGGTGCCGTCTGTGGGAAATCTGGGCTAAGACGTGAGCTCCTTTTCCATGTCTTCTGACAGATTACGAAGAAACTTAGTGGGGGAACTTGGTGAAACACCCATCTCCGCCGCGCCGTGAGGTATACCGCGATTGGCAGAGACACCTCAGGCAAGGCCTGATGGAGCCGAGCCATCAGCGGGGATTGCAACAGGCGCCGCTCCGTCCTCCTCTGGAGGACTAATGCCTGTTGCTGGTGGCTTGCTGAATGACGCCTTACTCAGGCAGTTATCGGAGCTAATTGGCAAGGCCGTAGAGGCAGCAGTTGAGAAAAAACTTGCTCAAGTTTTGACGCCACCGCCCGTTGCACAGCCAGATCGGACGATCCCGGTGGCGGACACCGAGCCACTGCACAACCAGCGCGTGGATCGGACTCCTCTTCAGGATAGAGAGGAGCTCCTCTCCACTTCTGATGGTGAAACCTCAAGCCAGACTAATCAAGGTCTGGCTGAACAGATGCAGAGTTTGCAAAAAGAGGTGCGGAAATTCAAGAGAAAGCTGACGAGTACTGGTGAAGTGCCAGCACGGCGGGGCACCCCTTTCACTGAGGAGGTTATGCTTGACGACGTACCAGCTTCATATCGCTCCTTGGGCTTCGAGTATAATGGAACCACGGATCCGTGGGACCATCTCAGTCGCTTCGAGATCGCGGCAGCTCTGCATAAATTTTCGGACGCTGTTATGTGTCGGGTCTTCCCAATGACTTTTACCAAGTCGGCACAGCTCTGGTTTAGCCAGTTGCCGCCTCGTTCTATTAGTAATTTTGATGAGTTCAGTTCGGCTTTCTTGCACTAGTTTACCAGTTGCAGGAAGTACCAGAAGATGCCTCTAGAACTGTTTAGCCTTAAGCAGAAGGAATGGTAGTGTCTGCGCGCCTACATTAATCGCTTCACTAATGCTAAGTTGGAGGTGCCTTCTGCGTCGGAGGAACTGTTGGTGAACCCTTGGTGCAGGGTCTGAGGAGAGGTGAATTCTTCCAATCACTGGTAGTCAAACCAGCCCTAAAGTTCGGAGAGCTCCTGGAACGAGCAGAGAAGTATATTCATCTAGAAGAGGCTTTGAAGATCAAGGATGAGGGAGAGAAGAAGAGAGAAAGATATGATCTTTAAGACAGAGGATCCGTAAAAACGCCAAGGCCAGACCTGTCTGGAGGGAGACCTCTCTTTGACAGGTATACCCCTTTAGCAAACCCACAGGGTGAGATTCACCCAGACCTGAAGTGGCCTAAGACCTACTCACAGAGGCCTAGGAAGGAAAGGTCTGACCGCTTCTGCCGCTTTCATAACGAGTATGGGCGTGATACTGATCAGTGCACCCATCTGAAAGATGAGTTGGAAAGGATGGTCCAGGCCGAGCACCTAAAGGAGTACGTCCGCATGAGAAGAGAAGAAGCCAGATCTGGCAATAAGAGTCATGACCGGTCCCAGCAGGGTAAGGGAGATCAGGATAGGGTGCGAACTGGAGGGAGAAGATCTGACCAAGCTCAGGTCATCCACGGAGAAATACAAATGATTACAGGTGGAGAGTTGGATGAGCACTCTAAGAGAACCCATCATAATTATGTCCGAGCTGCCAAGGACCTGGTCAAGACATCTCGAGAGGTTGGACACTTGGCGTCTGCACCAAACATCTGCTTTGGTTCAGAGGATTGCGATGGCATCCTAGCTCCGCATATGGACGCTTTAGTCATAACAGCCACCATCGCCAACTATAACGTGCGGAGAATTTTTGTGGATACAGGGAGCTCTGTTGATATCCTGTTCTTTGATTGCTTTTAAAAGCTGAAGTTGGACATCGAGCTCGAAGAGGTGACTACCTCCTTAGTAGGGTTTGCGGGGGGGTGCCCTGAAACCATTAGGAGCGGTTAGGCTCCTGGTTACTTTGGGGGAAGAGCCATATCGCGTGACCAGGACGGTGCGTTTCTTTGTGGTAGATGCGCCATCCTCTTACAATGTTATGGTTGGCAGACCTTCCCTGAGTCAGTTCCAAGCTGTAATCTCAGTTTTTCACATGAAGATGAAATTTCCCACTGAGGATGGAACTGGGGAGGTGAGAGGGGATCAATATGCGTCACGACAGACGTATATTGAGTGTTTCAGGCGGAATAGTGAGGAAGAGAGGCTGAGTTAACGGGCTCGGATAGAGCAACCACGGAAAGATCTGGAGAGAAGAGAGGAAGGATTGATGCTGGTGGAGGTTGTCCCAGGCAATGAGAGTCGAGTTCTCTGTGTGGGAGCGACGCTTAGCCCGGAGGTCTTGACAGACCTGGTGACGCTGCTGAGAGAAAGCGTGGACGTTTTCGCTTGGTCTCCCCAAGACTTGGTGGGGATCGATCTAGAGGTCACTGAATACCGCCTCAATATTTGCCTGGACGTGAAGCCAGTCAAGCAGAAAAAGCGTAATTTTGGGCCAGAGAAGGAGACCATTATAGAGGCAAAGGTTGATAAGCTCTTGAAGGCGGGGCACATTCAGGAAATACAATTTCCAGAATGGCTTTCCAACGCGGTTTTGGTCCCAAAGACAGATGATTGGCGGATATGCATAGATTTCCGAGATTTAAACCGCGCCTGTCCGAAGGACCACTATCCCTTGCCAAGGATTGATCAGCTCGTCGATTCCACTTCCGGCTGTGAGCTCCTGAGCATGATGGATGCCTCGCAAGGGTATCACCAGATCAGGCTAGCAAAAGAGGACTGGAAACGTGTTAGCTTTATAACCCTGAAGGGGACATATTGCTATGTGGTCATGCCTTTTGGCCTTAAAAATGCGGGTGCTACATACCAACGGTTGGTAGACAAAATGTTCAAGAACCAGCTCGGCCGAAACATGGAGGTTTATGTGGACGACATGCTAGTCAAGAGCATGAAAGCAATATCGCATGTGGACGACTTGAGGGAAACCTTTGATACCCTACGAAAATACAGGATGAAGCTTAACCCAAAGAAATGCGCGTTTGGGGTCAGAGCTGGAAAATTCCTAGGTTACATGGTCAAAGAAAAGGGTATCGAGGCTAACCCCGAGAAGATAAGGGCCATCATGGACATGCAAGAGCCCAGAAACGTGAAACAAATGCAATGCTTGGGAGGACGGATCAATGCCCTGAGTAGGTTTGTATCTAGGTCTGCAGAGAAGAGCTTGCCATTTTTCCAGGCCTTGCGGAAGAAGGCTAAATTTCAATGGAGCAATGAATGTGAGGAGGCGTTTAGATTATTGAAGGAGCACCTGGCCAACATGACTTTGCTTACGAAGCCTGTCCAGGGGGAGCCTTTAATCTTGTACCTGTCTGTGCGGCGGCAGGCGGTCAGTTCGGTCTTGCTCCGAGAAGAGGGCAAAGCACAGAAACCAGTTTACTACTGGAGCAAGATCTTGCACGACGCCGAGGTGAGGTATGTGAAGATAGAAAGGGCAATGTTAGCCCTGGTAGGTACAGCTCAGAAATTGCGCCCATACTTCCTCTCCCATAGCATAGTTGTACGAACCAACCTTCCATTAAAAGCCATTATGGACAAACCGGAAGCATCTGGAAGGCTGGTCAAATGGATTATAGAGCTCAGCAAATTCAATGTCACATTCGAAGCCAGAACAGCAATCAAGGCTCAGGCCTTAGCTAATTTCATGCAAGAAATGACCGGTCCTCCTGGTGAGCTGAAGGAATGGACAATTTTCACGGATGGCTCTATCTGTAACCAGGGCTGTGGGGCTGGAATTGTCTTAATGGATCCAGCAGGCGTGTCTACTGAGTTCGCCGTCCGGTTGAATACAACATTTTCCAATAATGCTGCCGAGTATGAGGCCCTCTTAAGAGGAATCCAGATGGCGAAAGACCTGGGCACAGAACAGGTGTGCGCCAGGGTGGACTCTCAGCTCGTTTGCAAGCAAATCAGTGGAGAGTTTGAGACGAGGGAGGAAAATATGCAGAAATATTTGGCTAAGTTTAGAGAACTCGCCAGAAGTATGAAAGGCTTAACGGTCCTACAGATTCCTAGAGAGGAAAACGGAAGAGCTGATTTCTTGGCGAAGATAGCTAGCTCGGCTACAGATTGTCAAGAAAAGGTGATTACTCTACTGCAGGTGGATGGAGAGTTTGGGACTGAGCAGATGTGCACAGTTATTGAAAAAGAGGATTGGCGCTCTTCTATAAAGCCTTATCTAGAGCAAGGGGTCTTGTCGGAGGATAGGAGGGAAGTGGCAAAGATACGAACCAGGGCTGCCAGATTTTGCCTAGTCAAAGGCGAGTTGTTCAAGCGGGGATTTGGCCAGCCCCTTTTAAGATGCCTGGGCCATGCAGATGGAACTCTGGTACTTAGAGAAGTCCATGAGGGGTGTTGTGGCAACCATATGGGCGCCAGAGCTCTATCAAGTAAGATCTTACGGGCGGGATATTTTTGGCCATGCCTACGAAAAGAAGCAGAGGATTTCGTACGAAAATGCGAAAAATGTCAAAAGAATTCATCACTGATACACAGGCCTGCAGAAGAGCTCATGACAATGAGCTCTCCTTGTCCATTCTCCAAGTGGGGGATTGATCTGGTTGGCCCCTTCCCCATGGATCCCGCCCAGAAGAAGTTTCTAATTGTCTTAATCGACTACTTTAGCAAATGGGTAGAGGCTGAAGCATTGGCGAAAATTACAGAGGACGCTGTCATGAAGTTCTTGTGGAAGAATGTCATTTGCAGATTTGGTGTTCCTAGAATCCTGGTCTCAGATAATGGTACACAGTTTATGGGTGCCAAAATCAGAGATTGGTGTGCAAAAATGAAAATTGACCAGCACTTCACTTCTGTTTACCATCCTCAAGCTAATGGTCAAATAGTGGTCACCAATCGTATACTAGTGCAGGGGATCAAGACCCGATTGGAAAGAGCTGGGGGTAGATGGGTGGACGAGCTGACTGCAATTCTGTGGGCTTACAGAACTAATCCTAAAGAAAGCACAGGGGAGACGCCCTTTAGTCTGGTCTATGGTATGGACGCTGTGGTGCCTGCTGAGATTAGCATAGAAACTCATTGAATTGAGAACTTCGCTGAAGAGCAAAATGAGTTATTGATGCAGGATGCTCTAGACTCGATTGAGGAGAGAAGAGACAGAGCAGCCGCCAGAATGGCACACATCAAAGGGCGAATAAAGGCGATATATGACAGATTCGTTGTAAAAAGACAGTTTTGAGGTGGGAGATCTGGTTTTGAAAAGATCTGATTTAGGAAAAGCCAAGGGAAAGCTGGATGTTGCATGGCAAGCACCCCTCTGAGTTACCCAAGTCCTAGCTGGAGGAGCTTATAAGCTGGAAGAGCTGGATGGGACAGCAATCCCCCGCGCTTGGAATATTACCAATTTACGTAAATTTTACACATGATTGTAATTTTTTGACTTTTATTTATTTGGTTGAATAAAATTGCAGGTTTTTCCTTGTGCATCACAAACTTGAGTACGTGTTTAAGCCAGGATTGGCTAAGGACGGATGTCCTCAATTTTTCCTGACCTGATTGTCAGTTTAAGCCAGGATTGGCTAAGGACGGATGTCCTCAATAAGGACGGATGTCCTTGATTTTACCTGACCTGACTGTCAGTTTAAAGCCAAGACTTAGCTAAGGACGGATGTCCTCAATTTTTCCTGACCTGATTGTGAGTTTAAAGCCAGGACTGGCTAAGGACGGATATCCTTCGTCCTCAATTTTACCCAATCTGATTGTCAAATAACGCCAGATTAGGCTAGGGGTAAATACCCTCAATTTTTTCTTGAAATATTTTAACTTGCCTGAACAGGTTCCCTAGGAAGACCTGTATTAGTGGCCTGGCCTGATTGTCAGCTTAAGACTTGAGGAAGATATCTCTGGATGATCGGATCCCAGATCAGATTCAGCTTAACTTCAGAATTTTAAGAAGATAAAACCAAAAACACAACCGCGTGTTCTTTTGAGTAAGAGAGATCGATCAAATGGATAAAAATTCGAGAAAAACTCGAGCGTCCCATGTTTTTTTTTGGCAAAAAACAGAAAGTGCATATGCAGAGGTAAGAACTCAAGATCAATTTGGCTGAATACATTAATCAAAAATACGCTTCCATTCCACCAAAAACTCGACAAGTACAGGAGCAGGTTGCACACATCCTCCAAGGAGGCTGGCAATTTTCATTACAAAAAAAAAAAAAAAAAAAAAGAAGAAGAAGAAGAAGAAGAAAAATTTACGATTCATCTGGGGGGGACCGCCGATCTGAGGCTAGAGCGCGGCGGACTCGCCAGAGCTCGCGCTCCGTTTTGTGGCAGACGGCGGCGGTACTTATGGTAAGATGGTTCACCGACTCAAGCAAGTCAGCCTTCTCCTCCTGCAACTGTTGGTTGACTTGACGGAGCTCAGCCCATTCTCTCTTGTAGTAGCGCTGCTTCTTTTGCCTTTTTT
>BMAC01000135.1:1633048-1647067 GCA_014905375.1 Phtheirospermum japonicum
TATATATATAATTACGTAAAATTTTATTTATTAATAAAACTATGTTGTATGATAGATGCCTGGCAGAGGTGCTCATCATCGGATTTCTCTCGGCTCATCGTCCTCGGAACACCATGAGGATGATGCCACCGACATGGACCTCGATGATACTATTCCACCTACCCCGTCTGATGAGATGGGGACGAGCACACCTGGTACAGAGGTTAGGACTTTCGGGATCGAGGTATATGTGCTCGGAAATAGGTAAGTAACATATCAATTTTATTATGTTTTCAATATATAATTTAATTATTTGACATATATTGAAATAAACTTATTAATTTTTAGGTTACGAAGCCCATCGAAGGACTTGCCGACCTATCTCAGGACTATACACAAGGCTCGTATCCACCCATCAGGGTGGAAATGCGAGCACATCTCGGACAGCCATCGTCAGACGTGGTGGTCTCATTTTAGGGTAATTTTGAAGTATTTTTTTTATTTATATTAAGTAAATTGCTTAATTATTTTGTCTAATTGTATTTCTTTTGTTGGGATTGGTGTGGTGGGACACTCGTATGTACGACGAGAATGCCATCAGGACGACATTTTATATATCAATGCAGGAATCTTATAAGAGTCGTATATACGAGTGGAGGAAGGCGTATCGAATGAATGGGACGATACCTGCTATTGTAGGGGAGATGACTTGAAACAGGTGGATGTTGGAGTTTCATCGGCCTGAGGAGGTCGAGAGATCTGAGAAGGCCAGGCGAAACATGATGAGTGAGCCCGGCGGCCCTTCGACTGTATAACGAAGCATCGAGGCGGGTCTATGTCGGCTAATCGACAGGCGGCCGAGATTGTAAGTCGATGATAATATTTTAAGTAATTAATTATATTATTGAACATGTATAATTTTATATTTTAATTAATTCATTATATTAAATATTGTAAATGTATCTTTAAATACAGGCTGCACAGACGGGTACGCAGCCCAGTAACTACGAGCTTCTACTGAGGTATCATCGAAATCCTGACGACACATTTACGGATCCCAAATCCCAGAGGATAGCTGTAAGTTTTATATGTTATATATATCTGATTTATTATAAAATCTGATAAAAGTTATTTAGTAATAATAGCTGAAAAATCTGATATCAGGAGGATTATGAGAGGGCTTTGAAGGAGAGGCGTGCTGCGTCGTCTGATGATAGTAGCCCTCAGGTAGACCCGAACGAGGTCTACCTATAGGTTGTCGGGAATAGGAAGGGTCAACGCTATGGCCTTGGATGCTTTGGGAAGACTCAGAAGGGCTGTAGTACTTCTTCCACCTCCACCGCCGATGTTCGTCAGCTTCAGACGCAGGTGCAGTCCCAGCAGGAGCAGCTTGAGCGGATCCGCGAGGAGCAGGCGCTGGAGATTCAGCGGATCCGTGAGGAGCAGGAGCGTTCCCAGTTGAGACTCCAACAGCAGATTGAAGAAGCTGTTGTTCAGGCCATGGCTCGTCGGCCTCCCCGTGATCCGGATGGTGGGCAGATTTAGATATGGATGGATAGTTCAGGATTTTTATATACATTCGACAGATGAATTGATTTTTAATTATTGAATGTTTTATTTTGATTTTTTTATTAGTGGATAGTTTATTTTTGATTATCTAAAATTTTATCTGTTTATTATTTTTAATTTAATTATTAATTAATATATCAGAATTACAGCAAATTATTGCCAGGAAATCAGTGTAATGTTAAATGCAAAAACTGCCACGAATGCTGACAACGAACCCGCCAGGAAATCCTGGCGGGTCCTTCCGCCAGTATTGCTGACGGCCACCCCGCCAGGATTCCTTGGCGGGTCCAACCACCAGGAATGCTGACGGCCAACCCGCCAGTATATCCTGGCGGTTGGTCCCGCCAGGAATACTGACGGCACACCCGCCAGTAAAGTATCAGATATTCCTAGCGGGGCGAACCCGACAGGAATACTGGCGGGTTTATGCTAGCGGGATTAGCCGTCAAGGAATCCGCCGGCATTCCTGGCGTGTACATTTTCCCGATTTCTCTTTGTACCATGATACCCCACACCTAGGGCACTTATCTGATGATTCGTACTCATTTCTGTATAATATACAATCATTACGACACGCGTGTATCTTCTTGTACTCCAAACCCATCAGACATAATATCTTCTTTGCCTCGTAGTGGCGGCTTGGCAGTGTTATCTTCTGGAAACATCATTTTCAACCGCTGAAGCAATTCAATGAAACTTTTGTCACTCCACCCATTGCGTGCCTTAATATTGACTAGTGTTAACGTTGCTGACAAGCGTGTGAATACACCTAGGGAACAAAGGCTTCTCTGAATCACTCTTCAAAATATCATGCACATGTGCTTCCTGAAAGGATTCTTAACTAAGATCACGTATCATGTCCTCAAGTTTGTCCTCGTCCTAAATTCAATCATCGACATCTCCACGAGTGCGTTGGCCATAAGCTTGCTCAGTCGTCTCGGGTGGAATGTCGAACACTTCGCCATGCCATGTCCATACCGTATAATTCTTGTTTATACCATCACACAAAAGATGTTCCTTGATCATATGGGTTTCATGTCGTCTCCCATTCAAATAGTTAATACAAGGACACAAAAACTTATCACTAGGTTCTAATTGATTCACTTTATCAAATTTTATAAAAAAATCCACTCCATCTTCATATTCCTTACTGTTCTACAAAATCGCCGTAGAATGTTTAAGTTTCTACGATAGTTATGTGTGAACCGACGTTAAAATGAGCTGGCCTCCAGTTTTAACGACATTTTAGATATAACCGCCGTAGAACATGTGAGTATTTAAGGCGGTTCTATGAAAACCGCCATAGAATGTAGGATTATATGGCGGATTTACAATAAACGCCGTTAAATTAATGATTTAACGATGATTTTTTGGAAAACCGCCGTAAAAACATTTTTAACGGCGGTTTTCCAGAACCGCCGTGAAAAACCCTTTCTGCAGTAGTGATCAGCTTATTCCATAATTTTTCTCCGCATTTTTTGAAAACTCACTCTCTGTGTACTTTGATGTTCGAAATTGGCGTTCATATTCTTAGCCAGTTGAAATGAGTAAGATTGATGACAATGTCGAATTCAACATCGATTTGGAGTTATTTATCTAATATAATAATATTGAAATCGGAGATCAATTGGTGCTTATTTATCGTGATGGATTAGTATTTGATATAATCGTTTTCTCCCAATTTGTATTTAACAATATTCCTAAACGCATCCCACTCGACTTCAAATATAAATTAGATACAATATATAATCATAATTTTACAAAATTATATTTAAGTTATATATAAATATATAGTTATAAAAATATAAAATTATTTTCTGTTTAAACTGGTTTGAAAACCTTTTGAATTAATGTCAGCAATATCTGAAAAAAAAATCTTAATGAAATTAGTGGAATTGGTATTGTAACCGACTTTCTAAATACGATCAAGTGTTCAGAAATCACCAATCATATTTTGAAGTTAAAAACTGGACTTCTGGTTATGTTAATTCGAAACATGGTTCAAGTTTTAAGACTATGCAATGGTACTAGATTAGTTGTTACTCAACTGGGAGATCGCATTATTGAAGCAAAGATTTTGTCAGGAACTAATGTTAGGACGAAGGTTTACATCCCACACATGACATTGAGCCCTTCAGACAGTAGGGTTCCGTTCAAATTTCAAAGGAAACAGTTTCCATTTATTGTTTGTTTTGCAATAACTATAAACAAGAGTTAGAGTCAAACCTTTTCAAATGTGGATTTTTATTTGTCAAGACAAAATTTTAATCACGGCCAACTCTACGTCACAATCTCTCGAGTCAAAAATTGTAAAAGAATAAAAACTCTAAGTTGTTACAATGATGATAATATTGTTAATAAAACGACAAATGTTGTTTATAAGGAAATCTCAAAAATCTGGAGTGAAAAATATGAATATTTTGTATTAAAAACTTGGATATTTTTTATTATTAATTAAATTTTTTAATTTTTTTTTTTAATTTTATTTTTATTTTTATATGTTTACTAAATAAGCCCGCACGATCGCGGATATCCAAACTGGTGACTATATATAGTCGAACCTCCAACAGTCCAACATAGATGCCAAAGTTAGGGAACTTACGAGTAAAATCTTTTTCAGGCGGAGAAGTATTTCATGTAATTTTTCCAACCAATATTTAACTTTAACTGTGATTTAACTATTTATCCGGAAACAAGTCCTTTTCTTTTTCTTCATATGAGAAAGAAAAATAGAAAAACAGAGAGAGATGGATAGAGTGTTTTCAGTGGATGAGATAGCTGACCAATTCTGGTCGCCCCACGCGCCGCCGATTCGTTTCCAAGAGGATGCTGACGTGGAGCCAGCATCTTCCTGCGCCGCCGCGGCGTCATCGTCAAAGATGATGGGGATGAACCGCAGCTCATCTGAATGGGCATTCCAACGGTTCTTGCAGGAGGCCGCCTCGCCCGATCGTAACAGGACCACCCTACAAAGCGAGGACGTTGTTGAGATCAAGGGAAACAATCATCATCAAAATGAAAATCAGCAGCGGGAGATGGCGACCTCCGGTGGTCCTCCTCCGCCGAATATTCCGATAGATTCAGATGAGTATCAGGCCTTTCTCAAAAGCCGCCTGGATTTGGCCTGCGCGGCGGTCGCTTTGACCCGGGTACTTAATTTTCTCAATTATTTTGATATTCTTTTGGAAAGCAGTGAACTTTTTTTGGAGTTCCCTATGAGATTTATTTGATCTTATCTTTATGATGCTCGGCTGATGGTTTGAGGCGCATCATCTCCACTGGTTGTAATTTTTGGCGCTTTTCATAAAAATCTCAGATATATCAGATTTTAGTATTTTGCACTGTTTCCTTTTTGACAATAAAATCTTGCTAATTTTATTAATAAACAATACAAAATATGATATAAGATATCAAGTCAATTGGGAAATGCTCAACCTTGTAGACAATAAACGATCTTTTGCTTGGGCAGTGGTGTATGTGTTATCTGTAAAACACGTATATTGCTTGTTTTTACAACTACTAATACTAAAAACTGGACCTTAATATCCAGGCAACTAAAGGCAAGACAAACCAGTCTGAGTCTGTAGCAGCAGCAGCATCTGACATCGGCTCTCAGGCATCGAATTCATCACAATATAAAGGTTATTGAAAGTTTATTTTATCATTAGGGAATTGAGTTTCCTGCTTCCTCGTGAACATGAATGTGCTTGATGTTATGCTTGTGAATATGCATGCTTTATTGATGCATGTTTGGACTAAAGGATCTACCATATCACCGCACGTATATGTTGGCTAGATACTGCTAAAAGTACACATATTTCACTCACTAGCTACACTGACTTAGGTCCAAGTTCATTACTTGTGAAACATTATTAATCATTTAGTAAAATTGTATTTGAATATTTTGATATCCCTAAACTTAATTTCTGTGTGGAATTGCTTATAGTAGTATTTGTTGATTAAATTTACTTTTTGTTAACCATGTGAGTTCTCTGAGTAATCAATGGAGACAAATAATGCAATGTTTTACTTTTCGTATTGCAAATGCTCATACTTTTTTTTCGTAATGTATACTTTTGTGTGTAACTATAAAAAAGTTCATGCTACATGCATTGCTTTACTGTTTCTTCTTCTCAGTTATATCAAAGTGCTTGAGAAATAATATCTTGAGGTGTAAAATGTATTAGTTTACGTAAAAGGTAAAGAAGGGCATAAGAAGGTTGAACTAGTAGTATTATCATTACCTGTTGGATTTATGTTTCGTCTTTAGCAGGGCGGGATTCATCGAAGACGCTGGACAAGGACCCTGGTGCACCAGTTAGTGTGCCTCTTATTCCTGCAAGTTCAAGGAAATCTGGTGTTCAGGTGAAGTCAACAACAAGTGGCTCCTCTGGGGAGCAGTCTGATGACGATGACCTTGAGGGAGAAAATGAGACTACTCAGAATATGGACCGTTCAGATGCCAAACGCGTGAGAAGGTATTTAACTTAATCTTTCAGTTGACATGTTTTACTCAACAGATAGTTCGACAACCATGTTAGGAAGTTCGTATATGGAAGTGACTGTTGTTTGACCCCTCTATGCCTAGATTTTGTAACTCATGTTTCTATGAAGTATAAACCACTCATTAAAATTCCTCTAGAGATAAGCACCAAATCGAAACTTCTCACTGGTCTGTTTAATTACCTCTCTTCCTGGTGAACTTCTCATTGTACATGAACAAAACAAAATAAAAAATGGCTGTCTTTTTTCTCTCTCTTCTCTTTCCCCCATCTTTTACTCAATGCATACTTTTAAGTAAAAGCATAAACTAAATTATGAATTGTATGAAATGCAATATGTTTCTGAATTTTGCAAGAAGTATCCTTCTCCTAAAATTTTAATCACCATCTGATTACCGATTTCAAGTTAACATTTTTACAGAGCACTAATCTAAATAAGTGTTTCAAAAAATATAATAATTATACATAAAAATTTGAAGTTGGACATTTTTGTCTGCATTCATTAGTTTTTTTTCCTTTCAGAACTTTCATTTAAGGAGGCTTAGATTGCCATTGGATGCTAATGTTGTTGTTGTTCTTTATTTTCTTATCATATACTGATAACGGCAATTGAAAAAGTTCAATTTGTGATGTTTGTAAAATAACTACTTTGGTATTGCGATTTGTTCAAATCTTGCATTGTTATGTAAATATGCTTTCTTTCTTCTCTTGTAAGGTGTTTTCTTGCTGATTTTGTTGCAAATTCTACACAAAGTACTGGATTATCAATGATGTAAATACACTGGCGTCCAAACGACATAGCATTTGTACAAGAATAATAATCATGTTAAATTTATAGGCCAATTTACTCTGATGTGTGCTTTGAAATCAGAATTGTCTCTGAACCAGATTTAAATAATATATGAAAAGTCAGTGAGTTTGTCTTAGCAATCTCTTCTATATATTAATCTAAAATCCTCCTATCCTACGTGTCTTTTTTCTACGTTTCGTTAGCTTCAAATAAAATTCTGGTGCTTCGGTTAAATCCGAGCCTAATATCTTCCTGATTTAATATTTTCCTTTTATTATATTTTACCTAATTCAATACTTTCTTTTTATTATATGTTACCTATTCAATATTTTATTTATCATATTTTGCCTATTCAATATCTTATTTTTATTCTCCTAATATAAAAATATAAATAAATCATATTTATTATGTATATAATTTGTACTAATTTTATTTTTAGAATTTCAAATATCCTATTTAAGAAAAATACGAGTTATGTAAATGATTACAAAAGGGAAATAAAAAAAACATATATACTTAAATTCTTTAGTTAATCCTAATATAATGCGTTGAGAATAACATTGAAAATCTATATGAAAAACTACTGTTACGCCAAAAAAGAAAAAAAATGAAAACAAAACAAAAAAATAAAATAATTACGCTTAGGTAAATAAATATTAAATATATTCTAAATCTCCTTATCTAATACCAATATAATGCGTTGATACACATTATATATTTACCTAAACAAATTAGTGTACGCAAAAAAAAAATAAAAAAAATGAAACAAATATAATAATAAAATAATATTACATATACTACAAGTTAAATATATGACCTTTTTTTAATAGGATTTTAAGTGTCTTGTAGATTTTACTTTTTTATATCACATATTCACATGTGACACGCGAGTGTTGCATGTTTTACATTTTTACAAACTCAATTTTTTACAGTTCTTCCCGTTAAGTTTAGAGTATTTTTTGGGTCTCTCGGGTCCTATGGTCTAAGCTTATTAATTCTAACGCCATAGGTCGATTGTCCTGCCATTGCCTCGTCTTTGCTCGATGAGATACTCGAGTCGGAAATATAAAATGGTAATTCCCACCAATTCTTTTTCATGTCTCGCTTGCCTCCTAAACTCATGATCTCTTTTCGTAATCTCAGATAGAACAGTAGGTTGCTCTTTCCTGAAGATCTTAAGTGCATTCACCTGCGAATTAACACGGGGATGATTAGAGATAGAAACAAAAACTCGCCGACGCAAATTATTCACAAACAGTCCCGTTCTGCCTGCGGGTACAGGGTGACCCTATACCTAGCAGCAGAAAAAATTGCGATGCGCGGTCAGATTTAAATAATATATGAAAAGTCAATGCGTTTGTCTTAGCAATATTCATTTATAAGAAAATAAGTCCCCCTTGATTGCTTAACAAATTCAAAGTCATTTGTTATGGATGGCTAGATTCTGCAATCTTTATTTGTAGAAATAAATTAGAACTAAATCTATTCTTTTTTTAGTTTATTCTAGTTATTTTTAGAAAATGATTTTCTGCCAAGAGATGAAGAAGGATAAATAATATCAAGTAAATTATCTTCTTAAGTTCTTATATGAGATTTGGGTCTCTCGGGTCCAATGGCCTAGGCTTATTAATTCTAACGCCATAGGCCGATCAAGTAAAAGTAATAAGGGTGAGTCTGATTTTCCACAAACTCTGGACGCGAGACCATAACATTGTTATATCATGTTAGTTCTTTAGATGTTTAGCATAATTCCGCAGATAGTTTCAAACAAAGGCCTTGTTATCTAATAAATTAGTTTATTCTTTTTCAGGATGCTTTCGAACAGAGAATCAGCTCGACGTTCAAGAAGAAGAAAGCAGGCTCATTTGACCGAACTCGAGACACAGGTATAAAAATCAACTCGCAAAATTCAAATTGTCTTCCGGTCTAATTATCTTCCAATAATTAGATCTTGGTCCCGGTTCATCATAGGTCTCTCAATTAAGAGTTGAAAACTCTTCCTTACTAAAGCGCTTTACTGACATAAGCCAGAAGTACAATGAAGCAGCTGTTGACAATAGAGTTCTGAAAGCTGATGTTGAGACCTTGAGAGCAAAGGTAACTTAAATCATCCTAAATTCATAATGGTTTTGGATGATTTTGCTGTTGTGAATTAGTGTGTTTTGGGTTCACGTTTCCTTTAAATGAAGGATCTTATGTGGTTCTCTTGTTTAGCACTTGAGGCCTTGGGAATTGTTTTGTTAAAGTGATTTTGTTGAGGGTTAATTGATTTTTTAGCACCCAAACTATATAGGCACTTGACTGGTTTGGCCCTCAACATCTGTGATTAACCAATTCATTACCTACACTTCATGAATTTGATAAGTTGGCGTCTATTTCAACTTAAAAGGACAAAAAGCCCCCAAGGAAAGCCCCCCTTCCCCCCAAAAAAACTTGACAAAGTATTTTTATTTTCTAAAGTTTAAATAGGTACTAAACTTTATCAAATCCGTGATGTCTAGGTATTGAATTGGTCAATCGCAAATGTCAAATGCCTACTGTTCAGGTTCTACAAAATCAATAATCCTCTTGAAGATAATTGATGGTTTTAATTTGCATTATTACAGGTGAAAATGGCAGAAGAAACTGTGAAAAGGGTAACTGGGTTGAACCCACTATTTCAGGCGATGTCAGAAATATCGACAATGGGCATGCCATCTTTTGCTACTAATCCTTGTGACACATCAGCAGATGCTGCTGTACCGACACAACAAGACAATGATCCAAAGAAGCAGCATTACTATCATGCCCCGTGTAATAATAATAATAATAATAATAATAATAATAATAATAATAATAATAATAATAATAATAATAATAACTTGAGGGACCATAGAATCCAAAATCCTGCAGCTAATGTAGTACAAGCAAAGGCAACAACTGCAGAGATTGTGGCAAACAGGATTGGAAGAACTGCCTCTATGCAGAGAGTTGCAAGCTTGGAACATCTGCAGAAGCGTATTCGTGACGGCGGAGCAGCTACATCTGGAGGAGGGCAGTAAGACTGGTGAACTGGCTAAATGCATGCCTAGTCCGTGCTTTTGTCGTCTGTGTTCAAGTACTTTATGCATAAGACTCTATTCTTGCCTTTAGTCACAATTGCTGATACCCAGCTATAATCTGTGAACCTGAAATTTTATAATCCCTTGTTGGAGGTTATATGTAAAAAGAATTAGAGAATTTGGAGTTTATTTTTATTCTTAAAATTTTCTCAGTATATTAATGCAAAATCCTCCCATCTCGTGTGTCTGTTATTCACGCTTCGTTAGCTTTGGAAAATATTATGGTACTTCGGTGTCATCCAAACCTAATATTTATCTAATTAGTATTTTTATTTTATTTACCTAATTTCATATTTTTTCTAATTCAATATTTTCCTTTTACTACATGTTACCTAATTTAATGTTTTTTTCCACATATTTTGTCTAATTCAATATTTTACTTTTGTTTTTCAAATATAAAAATATAAATAAGTTATATCTAATTAGAATAAATCTATATAAGTTGAACTAATTTTTATTTATAATAAAAGTTGAAATAATTGTATAAGAGTTTTAAATATTTATTTAAGAAAAATACGAGTTATATAAAATTATTACAAAAGAGAATAAATATAAAAAATATAAAATTTAATTTTTTATCTATGAAAATAACATTAAACTATATACGAAAACTATTGTTTCACCAAGAAAAAGAAGAAAAAACAAAGGGAAACAAAAAAGATAAAATAAATTTTAATCATAATCATAATAATAATAAATTATAATGCCCAGAAAATAAATATTAAATATATTCTAAATATTTTTATTTAATCCCAATATAATGCATTTATGCATACATTATATATCTATGCGAACAAATTAGTGTTTTACACAGGGAAAAAAAAGAAACAAAAAATAATAATACATAAACTACAAGTTAGATGTACGACGTTTTCAATAGAATTATCAACGTTTTATAAATTTTGATTTTTATATCATATATTCATGTGACACGTGAGTGTTGTATATTTTATATTATTTCAAACTCAATTTTCTACAGGTTTTCACGCCAAGTTTAGGGTATTTTATAGGGGATACAACAGTAAAATTGGGATAACATTTGGGTAATAATCAAAACTAACAAAAACAGCAATCAGCAAAGATCAAACAAAAACAGAAATAAGAAAGATGTCGAGGCGAGCAAACTCTTTTCTTAAGATTTTGTTGCCCCATACTACGTGCTCATGGTTTGATAGCAACGAATCTCCCAAGATACAACGACGAACAGAGTTGGATGGAGAAAACGATCTTGTCAACCTGGCGAACGAGAAGTGGGCAGACAATTGAGCAAAACTCTAATTGCGTACTATATGACGCGTGAGGCAGTTACGGAATATATGATATGCTTTGATGCTAATGGTTTTCGGATGAATGAATTTACACTACAAAGAGGGTGGTATTTATAGTTGAGAGATCACCCTTAAACAAAGAAAAAAATCGCATGAATTAGAATTCCTGATACAAGTCAAACTCTTAATCTTTCTCCACAAGAAAGACTGGAATATTCTAGAACGAGTTCAAAACATAAGCCCAAGCTCTATACGAACCACGAACCACGTGTCGTGAAAAACGCGAAAGAACCGCGGGCCTCGAGCCTCGAGCCCGAGCCGAGCCGTGCTGGGGATTCCCACCCCACTCAACTTGTAACCAATGTCCATCTCGGTTCATTTAATAAAACCATCATGTAATGAGACTTCTTCCAATGTGGGACTTTTCATATATCAAATGAAAATCCCAATACCTCTCAAACTTCCAAATTCATTTCTTAATTTTCCAACTTTAAATATTGATTACTCACTCATCCCACACATGGATTTGTAAAAGTGAATATATCATGTTGATCTACTCGAAACGTAGATTAAGAATATGAAGCTCGTTTTTTTTAAACAATGAACTTTCCATATTTGGAATATTGGACCAAAGTTACCAAAAATAACTTCTCAAATACCTAAATCCCCAACAACACTCCACATGAGTGTAAATTAATGTATGATGCATGAGACTCATTTTCTCAGTTTCTACATGCAACGTTATTACATCTGTTTAGGTAATGTTTTATAGATTTTTAGTGGTGTTGAAATAAGAAAAGTGGATTCATGGCTCGTTATTATCGGAATTCGAGTGTTCGTAGTGTTCAACGTGTTTTTAGCTTGTGAAAATTAAGAGAAAATAAAAATAAATGGAAAATTCGAAAATAAATAAGAAACTACTAAAGGAAATGCAAGTCTTTAGGATGCCTCGTGCGTATGCCTAATGGAAATAGCAAGCAAGAATGAAAACAAGCAACAAAAAGCAATGTTTCACCAAGTACAACTAAAAAAACCCAAAGTACAACCATGCATGTATGATCATAGAATTGAAAATAATGCAAATTAGCAAAAATTGAAAGCACCAATAGAAAGAGCAATAAAAGTTGACGTGAAAGTCTAAAACTTTACGAGAAACAACAAGAAACGAAGATTAGATCTAGGATTCAACTTAGAACTACGCAAGAAAATAAAATCCACAATAAAACATATGAAATACTCGAAATAAAAACGATCAAGGACTCGATCTATGATCTTGGTGTGTCACTCACCTAGATTCCATGGACAAATCATAAGATCTAACAAGAAATCTAAGTGATAAGGCAAAATTCATAAAATGAAAAACAAGCATGAAATTGAAGAAAGTTTACTTGAATTAAGGTAAGGAAATACAAACTTGAATGGAATCGCAACAAAATAAAATCCAAGGGAGGACTTGAATTCTTCTTAGGCTTACAAATCCAAGGAAAAACTTGAAGTTAAATCTAAGATCTAAAGAGAGAAATTAAACCTAAAACCTAGAGAGAGAAAGTAAATCTAAGAACTAGAGAGAGAAAGTAATCCCAAACCCATGCAAGGGTGGGGAGGAGAGCTGATCCCTTTGTTGATGAAAGATGTGGGGTTTATATAGGTGTTTGTAGGGACAAAATTGTCAGAAACACCAAGAATCCCGAGGGTCACTGCGACGCAGTCGATCGACTGCCCTAATTCCAAGTGGTTTGGCTACTGCCGAGCAGTCGATTTTGGAGCTTTCAGTCGATCGACTTGCAGTCGATCCGGACTGTTCTCAGTCGATTCGGGCTGCTTTTTGCTCGGTTTTATCATTTTGGCACGGATATTGGGCCTCAATGCCTTGGTCGAACCTAGGCATATGCCGAAACGGCTTGGCGCGAATCTAATTCATTTAGCCACCTATAAAACAAGAACTTTGAACTTAAAAATCCAAGAATCACAGAAACATCACCAACATCAGATATATAAAGCTCAAAATATTAAAACAAGAAAAAAACCTAAAACCCTAATGAAACACGACTCAAAACTACAAAAAACAACACTAGAATCTAACTAAAAAAACGAAAAAAATACCACAATTACATGCAAAAACAACCACCCACACTTATCGGTTTGTTTGTCCTCGAACAAAGAAATGAATCGAGAATGTACACGCAATGAACATTATGTAAGAAGAAAAATCCTTGTACTTATCCTAATTAGGATGATAAAAGTATAAACATAAACTCATTATCGCCAAGCATTACTCGTATTACTCTTTCTCACATGAAAACCAAGTCGATGACTTCCTCTCAAATGGAATTTTGAGGGTGTTCGCTCCATTCACTCAAGTGTGTTTTTATAAGTGATGTGTATACTCTCGAATCGGACAATGCATGCACCTCGTCAAGATTTCACAAATCGGAAACTCAAAATTGTCCATCGTACATGACCAAACAAGAATTGAAAGAGATCTTTATTTTGGGTTGTAATGTTGGCTCCTTGGTAAGGTATGGAATATTTGGATATAGTGGCTAACACACGATCAAACGTGATCAATAACACACACAACCCTAATTTCTAGAACCCGAAGCTTATAATAGCTTCACCCTTCCCAAACTACTAAGATTTCATTCGAAAACCTTTCGTACATTTACACACTTTTTTGACTTTTACTTCACAATACTTAGAAGCTTTTTGAATTCGCTTCTTTTCACTAAACTTAGCCTTTAAATTAGGCTTTTTTCTTGAACGCACGCTTTCTCACTTTCGTGATTTGTGTTGGAGTTTTATTCTTTTTT
>BMAC01000135.1:1647452-1686744 GCA_014905375.1 Phtheirospermum japonicum
TATATATATATAGGGTTGGGTTCAAATGAGAACTCGTCATTATATGTGAACCTAGGGACTAATCTTGACCATTAGATTGGATAATCTTGATAGTTGAGATCATGACATGTCAACATGGTAATAATGTAAAAAAATACATTAATTAATTAAAAAAGGTATTTTGGACATATATCAACGTTTACAAAGAGCACTACATTGTTATTTAGAAAGCACAATAGATTAAGAAAAAAAATACTACGATTGTATACAAAAAGTATCGCAAATTTCGTATATAAACTGCAAATTCAAAAATTTGAAATGAAACTCAAATCTTCAATAAACCATAACTTTTTCAGATTTTATTCATTTTGAATGAAATATATATAAAATTAATCACATTCTCAAGATATAAAATTTAAGATACATATTGCATGTTTTAAAACGTAATATATATATATAATTAAATTAAAAAAACTGGGCTGATTCTAGCACTACAGTACTGTGTAAAAAGTACAATGAACCTGGACATATAATTGTACTGTGCAATATTAGATCTAAGGCCAGGATTAGTCCCTAGGTTCACATATAATGACGGGGTTCTCATTTGAACCCAATCCTATATATATATATATACATATAGGCAGTTTTGGACGAAGCACAAAAATTCAACTCCTTACACAAGAGGGTATATACATGCAAAAACCCGACAAGTAAACTATTCAAACTTCCAAGCATATGGTGATTGCTTAACAATGTAATAAAGACACAAAAGATACAAAAACGACTCAACCATATAAATGCGCAATTAGTAAGCGTCATTTCGCCAAGGTTCGAGTTAAGAAAGATAAATCATGCTTTTCGACACTCGGGCCCTAACCACCTACCCACCCCACACTTAAACCATGCAATGCCCTCATTGCATTTTAATGAAAAACAAGTCAAAGGAGGGTGAGATAGAAGCTTCCTAAACTGAGCGAGTTTGGGTCGAGCTCAGTGGGGTCCACTTAATCATCTAAGCAATCCAAGCGAAAAACGAGTATAGTTTGTTTCTCTCGGCTCCATGAACGCTACTATCTTATCAAATCGGCAAAGCTTAGAGTCGGAAAGCAAAACACTAGAAAGGAAAATCACACAAAGTAAAAAACACAAGAAAATATTCACATGAATCAAGACAAAACAAAACAAAACAAGGGCTAACAAGTACCAACAGACAACAACATTATTTTTAATTTTTTAATTTCTCGGATGTTTTTGGATTTTTATATAATAAGAAAGAAAGAAAATAAAATGAATAAATGAAAAGAACTTGGGTTGCCTCCCAAGAAGCGCTTGTTCAACGTCATTATCTTGACGGACTCCCTTCTTGCTTAAGGTGGGAAGAGAATGAGAGGATCCACTAAAGCCCTATCCTCCTTGTCGGGTGGAATTATGGTTTTAAAGTCACCTGACACCTCATCTAAGATCCAATAGAGATAAAGGCCGGCTAGCGTTCCAATCGGGCGAGTAGGAGTCGTCTTGGGTAGATCTTCGGGTGGAATGGTGGTTTTAAAGTGACCCGATGACTCATCCAAAAAACAAAATGAATAATGGCCAGCTAGTTTGTCCATCATGTGGTCAATAAACTAGGGAGGGAAACGATCTTTCCTTGTGGCCGCATTTAACTCCTCAAAATTGATCAACGTCCTCCATCCCGTTTTAGCCCTCGTGGCCATAAACTTTCCTTTCTTCATTCTCAATCAACTTCTCGTCTTCCACTATCTCCTCAAGATTTGGATTCAAATGACTTTGGAATTCTTGAGATTGTTTGGCATCATCCTCCAAGACGAGTTTATGCATGTAAGTCCAAGGGCTAATTCCCTTAATAACTCCGGGTCTCCATCCAATAACACCCTTAAGAAATTTAAGCATCTCAACCGACCCCTCCTTTTCCTCTCAGTTCGGATTTTCAAAGATGATAATCGGCTTGCTCTCCTCTTCCTCCAAATAAACACGCTTGAGGGGATATGGAGGAGGCTTAGGCTCGGGCTTGTGCCTCCTCTTGGACTCATTGTAGACTAACTCAAACAATTCACCGACCCCCTCAAGATATTCTTCAAGCTTATCAATTGGATTGACTCCCAACCCGCTATCAACAATCTCCACCTTCCCCGACAAAATTTTGTCGTTGCCCTCAATGACATAATCACAAATGCTCTCACTCAAGTCTTGGGCACATTAAAGTATAATGGACTCATCGTTACGAACTAGGGGCTCATCATCCTCACAACAATCCTCAATATAGACTTTCCGTACAACCTCCTCCTCATTGCTCCTTTCCTCCATATAAAATCGTTCGACCAAATTCTTGAAAGATAAGGTGTAGGGTCAAGAGGATTAAGAAGACTCGGAATCGAAGCCACATCCTCTCTAGATGGCGAGACAACCGTATTATCAACCACCCCACACTTATCAAGGATCGCGACCGTATGAGTAGACGAAGGTGGACTTGGCAATTGTCGCGTAATGATCAAGAGAGTCGGATCGGGATATGGGGTAGGAGCAATCACCGGGATAAGTTGAGGAGTAACAACCGCATTTGTATAGTCATAACTAAAATCTTGTTACATGCGGTCTTTAGGAGGGGAAAGAGGGTTATGAGTTGGCGGTGGAGCAAAAGATGGTATAGCACAACCAGGTCCTGCTTGATATCCATGACCCCCATTTACTTCCTCTAAATGAGGCATCGACATGTTGAACAAGAGACTTGCAGGACAAGAAGTGGTGCCGTGACCAAAATTTCCACACGATGCACTAGGAGGGTCTGGGCTTGGGCTAGACAACGTAGCAATTTGAGCCTTCAAAGCCACTATTTCTTTGCCAACTCCTCTCGAGAGGAAGAAACTTCACTCACGTCATTAGCACTATAAAACATGGTTTGAGAAGAATTTCGCTCGAGAGGGAGGGATACGTGAGGTGGAATAAATGTCCCCAGGAACGGTTTGTTAACATCTCCCATAGTGCAGATGGGGGGGCCACTCTGGATAATGGAGCTCACACCTCCAAACAACTCATATAGATCGAGCTTTGGGGCACTATTGGTGGCACCAATCGGGGCATGATTGAAATCGTAAGTCGTCCCTAAAAATGGTTTGTTCACATCTCCCATAGTGCGGATGGGGGGCGGGGGAACTTGCGTTAATTGATCTCACACCTCCAAACAACTCATACGGATTGGGCTTTGGAGTACTATTGGTGGCACCAATCGGGGCATGATTGAAATCGTAAGTAGGAGGACCTCCATACGGGCCGGGATTCGGATACTGGCCACCCACATTCAGACTCACAAAGCCACCAATAGCCATACTCAGGCAATGATTGGGAGCTTTATAATCAACATATGGATCGGATGTCAGATTATGCATATTAGGAAAGTGATTTGGAGCACCATATCCTCCATACGGACCATTCGTACCCATGAAGCCACTAGACCTAACATGGTTTGCACCATGCCTTCCCATGTTGGGTTGTCCGTAGCCAATTCCACCATTGGCAACATGGTTTGAACCATGCCTTCCCATGTTTCCAAAGATATTATACATCATTTCATTCCCAACATGGTTTGCACCATGACCTCCCATGTTAGGAATGTTACCCCCATTGCCATACGAACCTTGCATACTTAATAAAAACGTCAAATCCAAATGAAATCTAGAAACACAAAGAGACTACAAGCAAATCAAAAACCTTAATCAAGCCGAGTCGCAACGAAACCATTTTGTTTTTATAGATTTTTAGTGGTGTTGAAATAAGAAAAGTGGGTTCATGGCTCGATATTATCGGAATTCGATTGTTCGTGGTGTTCAACGTGTTTTTAGCTTGTAAAAATAAAAATAAATGGAAAATACAAAAATAAATGAGAAACTATTAAATAAATTCAAGTCTTTAGGATACCTCATGCGTATGTCTAATGGAAATAGCAAGCAGGAATGAAAACAAGCAACAAAAAGCAATGTTTCACCAAGTACAACTAAAACAACCTAAAGTACAACCATGCATGTATGATCATAAAATTGAAAATAATGCAAATTAGACAAAACTTAAAGCACCAATAGAAAGAGCAATAAAAGTTGACGTGAAAGTTTAAAACTTTACGAGAAACAACAAGAAACAAAGAGTAGATCTAGGATTCAACTTAGAACTACGCATGAAAACAAAATCCACAATAAAGCATATGAAATACTCGAAATAAAAATGATCAAGGACTCGATATATGATCTTGGTGTGTCACTCACCTAAACTCCATGGACAAATCACAAGATCTAATAAGAAATCTAAGAGCTAAGGCAAAATTCATAAAATGAAGAACAAGCATGAATTTAAAGAAAGTTTACTTGAATTAAGGTAAGGAAATACAAACTTGAAAAAATTGCAACAAAATAAAACCCAAGGGAGGACTTGAATTCTAGAGAATTTTTTTTTCACCTCCTGAACTATGACCATTTTGACACTTCGCCTCCAAGATTTTCTTTTCGTGCAAACTACCTCCTAAACTGTACGAATTTTGCACTTAACCTCCTGAACTCCCATTTTTGGTGGAACTTTTGGTCGGAGCTCACTCGTGTGACATGCACGCTTACATATAAAGGGTAAAACTGACTTTTCATCTCTTACTTAAGACTCTTGCTCAAAACAATGGCACGTGAGCACTCGTGTGACCTATTAAGATAATGTTCACATAATATATGTATACACGATATTTGGAACATACGTAGTGCTCACGTGCAATTATTTCAAGCGGGAGTCATAAGGAAGAGATGGAAAGTCAATTTTACCCTTTATATGTTAGAGTGCATGTCACACGAGTTAAATCCGACTAGAATTTTCACAAAAAATGGGAGTTCAGTAGGTTAAGTGTAAAATCCGTACAGTTTAGGAGGTAATTTGCACGAAAAAGAATTTTAGGAGGCAAAGTGTCAAAATGGCCATAGTTTGGGAGGTAAAAAAATTCTCTGAATTCTTCGTATGCTTACAAACCTAAGGAAAAGGCTAAAAATAAATCTAAGATCTAAAGAGAGAAATTAAATCTAAAACCTAGAGAGAGAAAGTAAATCCAAGAACTAGAGAGAGAAATTAACCCCAAACCCATGCAAGGGTGGAGAGAAGAGCTGATCCCTTTGTTGGTGAAAGATGTGGGGTATATATAGGTGTTTTTAGGGATAAAAACGTTAAAAATACCAAGAATCCCGAGGGTCACTGTGACGCATTAGATCGAATGCCCTAATTCCAAGTGGTTTGGCTACTGCCAAGGAGTGGATTTTGGAGCTTCTCAGTCGATTCGGGCTGTTTTGGCTTGGTTTTCTCGTTTTGGCATGGATTTTGGGCCTCAATTCCTTGGAAGAAACCTAGGCGTATGCAGGAATGTCTTGGCGTGAATCTAATTCGTTTAAAGTCACCTAAAAAAATAAGAATTTTGAACTAAAAATCCAAGAATCGCACAAACATCACCAACATCGGATAAATAAAGCTCACAACATTAAAACAAGAAAACAACGAAAACCCTAATGAAAAAAGACTCAAAACTACTAAAAACAACACTAAAATCTAACTAAAAACACGAGAAAAATACCAAAATTACATGCAAAATAGGTAGCTTTTGGATTTGAGCCCTCTAGAGTGAAGTACCATCGGATAAACCCACGACCTAGTTGACGGTGTCATTGAACTATTCTGAGTACGAGAATACCGAGACAATGATACTCACATAAAAATGTTTACGCCACCTCTCAATTTCTTAAGTTGTGTCTATTTTGGCCTTGGAACACTCTTGAATTATTAAGTGTTCCGGTCGAGGCGGCCATTCATCTACACTTAAATAGGTGACCTTGTCTATCAGAAGTATCCTGCTATACTCCACCTTAATAGGTATAGATAGTCATTAAAAGTATAAAACTTACCCTTACCACTGTCATCAGGAATATCACTTGGATATACTCTCTAGGGAAATAGGTTAGCTCACGTCGACGTACCAAGTGTTCAAAATAGAACAGTCTAAATTTTTGTTTTCCCGTTGAACCAATCTTCGGATCTCCAGTCATCCTGGTTAGGAATCCACTGAAGACTGTTCTTTGTTGTGGATTTTACTTCCACGCCCTCTAGCAATGTATAAAATCGATCTCTATTTATACTTTTTATAAACGGATTCACTAAACTTTCCTTCGACTTCACACAGTCAACAAAAATTATACCTCTTCAGATCAATTCTCTAACAGTATTATGCCTCCAACGAATATGTCACGATTTACCACTATACATTTCACTATAAGCCCTTGTGATAGCAGCTTGATTATCGTAGTGTATCATAATAGGTGATACTGGCTTTCTCCAACATGGAATATCTTCGAAATTTTTTTGAAGCCACTCGACCTCTTCACCAACTTTATCCATAGATATGAACTCTGATTCCATGGTGGACCGAGCTATGCTAGATTGCTTTGTGGATCTCTAAGATACAACACCTCCATGAATGGTAAAGACATACCAACTTGTGGAGTGTGAATCCTTAGAATCCGATATCTAGTTGGCATCGCAATACCCCTCTAGAACTTTTGGATATCTCGTATAATGCAGCCCGTAACTCTAGGTAAACTCCAAGTATCGCAATACTCTAATCAACCCTGTCCAGTGATCCTTGTTCGGGTTACTAGTGAACCTACTCAGTTTGTTCACTGAATAAGCTAGATCTGGTCTAGTACAATTAGAAAGGCACATGAGACTCCCAATGATCCTAGCATATTCCAATTGAGTCACAGGATCATCTTTGTTTTTCACTAAATGAAGGTTATCGTCAAATGGAGTTTTAGCCATTTCATTATCAAACGCATTAAATTTCTTTAGTATGTTTTCTACATAATGAGACCGAGAAAGTACTATGCCATTTGAATTTCTTATGATCTTGATTCCAAGAGTCACATCGGCTATCCCCATATCCTTCATATCAAAGTTGTCCTTTAACATGTTCTTATTACTTGTGATCACATCACGAGAGTTACTCAAAATCAACATGTCATCAACTAAAGAAAAATAATGACAAAAGAGTTAGGTGTGTTCTTCACATAAACATATTTGTCGCATTCATTAATACGAATGCCTTTGGTCATGATCACAGTGTCAACCTTTATATGCCATTGATTTGGTGCTTGTTTCAATCCATACAGCGATTTAACAAATCTACACACCTTGTTATCTTGGCTAGGAACCACAAACCTTTCAGGTTGTTCCATTTATATCTCTTCATCTAACTCACCGTTCAGAAACACTACTTTCACATCCATTTGGTGGATTTCAAGATTGTGCAGTGCAGCAATCGCCAAGATACCCTTAATAGAAGTGATTCTAGTTACAGGTGAGTAAGTATCAAAGAAGTCGTATCTTTCTCTTTGTTTAAAGCCTTTAGCCACCAGCCTAGCTTTATACTTATTAATTGAGCCATCGACTTTATACTTCCTCCTTAGGACCCACTTGCAACCTAGAGTTTTATTTCCATGAGGAAGATCTGCCAATTCCCATGTATGATTCTGCATGATAGAATCAATTTCTGCATTGATAGTTTCCTTTCACATATGAGCATCAGGACTAGATAAAGCATCTTGTACAGTACGAGGTTCATCGTCTATCATATAGATCATGAACTCCGGACCAAAATTCTTTGCAGTCCTAGTCCTCTTAATTCGCCTTAGTTCATCTTCATCACCATCTTGTGATGCTTCTTGAACCGCAGGCGGATCATCTTCACGAGTTCTCTTATTAGAGTTCTCGTTATTTCCTTTTCAAGGATATATATGCTCAAAGAACACTGCATTCCTAGACTCAATGGTTGTTCCTTCTGTCACATCAGGTATCTCAGACTTGTGTACTAGAAATTGATATGCAGCACTATTATGTGAATACCCAATGAAAATACAATCAACGGTCTTTGGTCTTATCTTCACTTGCTTTGGTTCCAGTAATCTTAACTTAGCCAAGGACTCCCACACTTTGAGGTAACTGTAAGCAGGAGCTTTACCTTTCCATAACTCGTATGGAGTTTGCTCTCTTCCCGTGTGAGGTAATCTATTCAAAATATAGTTAGCGGAAAGAATTGCCTCCCCCAACATGTTAGGAGGTAACCCTTAACAAATTAGTAAGACATTCACCATTTCTTTCAGGGCTCGATTCTTGCATTCAACAACACCATTCGATTGAGGTGAATAAGGAGCAGTTGTTTGATAAATTATGCCATGTTCAACACACAACTCCTGGAACGGAGAAACATACTCTCCACCTCGATCACTACGAATTTCTTTAATTCTAGTGTTCAATTGATTCTCAAATTCACTTTTAAAAGTTTTAAATGCATCAATTGCTTCATCTTTACCTTTTAGTAAGTAAACATGATAAAGTCTTATGCATTCATCAATAAAAGTAATAAAATACTTCTTACCTCCTCTAGTTTGCACAAGTTTCATATCACAAATATCAGTATGAATTAACTCTAGAGGGACTGAACTTCTTTCTACCAAATGAAAAGAAGGTCTTGCAATTTTTGCTTCAACACAAATCTCGCACTTGTTTTTTGAGTTAAACTTCACATTATTTAGTAAATTCAATTTTACCAATATCTTTATTGATTTCATTTTAACGATTCCAAGTCTAACATGCCAAAAATCACATGACTCAACAATATACGAAGAAAGCAACAACTTAATTAATAACTGGGCCTTTGGCCATTACATTCAACTTAAAAAGTCCCTTCTCAAGGTGACATTTAGCTAAGAAATTTCCACTCTTAGTAAGAACAAAGTAATTAGACTCAAATACTAGTTTAAACCCTATCCTGGACAAGCAGGGACCCAAAGACAAGATCTTTTCTAATATCAGGAACATGCAACACATCCTTCAAAGTCAGCTCTAGACCGGATGTCATATTCTCAGCTTTAGACCGGATGTCATCTTCAGCAGCACCTTTCCAACTCTAGCAACTTTAATAGTAGACGAGTTACCCATGTGGAGGTTTCTTTCAGTAACAGGGGTAAAATCGGAAAACACATCCCGATCAGAGCATACATGACAAGTAGCTCCAGTATTAATAAACCACTCTCTTGGATTATCAATAACATTGGCTTCCATCATCACCGCATAAAGATCTAACTCGAACATACCTTCAGTGACAACGTTAGCAGCATTCCGATTCTCCTTGTGTGGTTTTCGTCAATCCTTTTTCATATGCCCAGGCTTGCCACAGTTATGACAGTTGCCTTCAAATCTCTTGGATTTTTTTTGATTCGTTTTGCCTTTACTTTGGCCTTGGTGATTTTGTTTCTTCCCAGAATCAGCCTCAGCCAAGTGAGCCTTTGCCTCCATCATCGAGGTCTTACAATAATTCACCGTGGATTGTCAATTTCATTTCTCAATGCGCAATTTGACTATCAAATTCTCTAAAGTCATTTGATTACACTTATGCTTCAGATAATTCTTGAATACCCTCTAACTTGGTGGTAGCTTCTCAACAATAGCCATCACTTGGAAGTTTTCACACATATGCATACCTTCATCTTGTATGCTTTGCAATATCATTTGCATCTCTTGGAGTTGGCTCATCACATTATTCGAGTCAACCATGACAAACTCCAAAAACTGCCTGACAATAAACTTCTTAGTGTCGGCATCATCGATCTTGTGCTTATCTTCCAAGGACAACCATAGTTCCTTAGAAGTACTTTTGACAGAACTATATACCCCATACATCGCATTGTCGAATCCATTAAGGACATAATGCCTACAGAGAGAGTCCCCTTGTGTCCACACATCAAGGGCGACTCTACGATCAAAACTCGTATCATTTTCACTCACAACAAGTGCATCCTTGACCAGAAACCGAGACAAATTCAAAGTTGTTAAGTAAAAACCCATCTTTTGTTTCCAAGTTTTAAAGTTACTACCATTAAATGTTTCAGGTTGTTCAGCATGAGCGGCAAACAGAGGTAGGTATCGCAAAGCCAAAAAGAATAGAACTTGATCTGGGTCCAAAGGTATAAGATGCAGGCATCATGGGCGTGCTGGTAAAAGGTCCAGAAGAACTAGACCCAGTTGAGGGCATGGTGGAGTTCGTCTGAGCAGGTGTAGTCGAACTCGTCATCGAAGGTGCAGATGCATTGGATGAAGCGGGCAACGTCGTGTTGCTTGATGAGGGCAGCGTCGCGTTATTCAGCGCAGATGTGGTACCCATTAGTTCAAATCTCAGAACAAGAATCTTAAGCTATAGGGGATACAGTAGTAAACTGGGATAATAACGGGGTAATAATCCAAACTAACAGAAACAACAATCAGCAAAGATAAAAAAAAAATAGAAATAAGAAAGATGTCGAGGCGAGCGAACTCTTTTCTTAAGATTCTTGTTTCTCCATAATACGTGCTCACGGTTTGATCCACTTAACCTGGCGAACTAGAGTTGGGCAA
The DNA here is from genome assembly GCA_014905375.1 of Phtheirospermum japonicum. NCBI lineage: Eukaryota > Viridiplantae > Streptophyta > Magnoliopsida > Lamiales > Orobanchaceae > Phtheirospermum > Phtheirospermum japonicum. Next base: position 1,657,905 of record BMAC01000135.1, read on the forward strand.
ATAACTGAGCAAAAATCTAATTGCAGACTATATGATGCGTGAGGTAGGTAGGGAATATATGAGATGCTTTGATACTGATGATTTTCGGATGAATGAATTTACATTGCAAAAGGGGTGGTATTTATAGTTGGGAGATCACCTTTAAACAAGGAAACAAATTGTAGGAATTAGGATTTCTGATTCAAGTCAGATTCCTAATCTTTCTCCACAAGAAAGACTGGAATATTCTTGAACTGGTTCAAAACATAAGCCCAAGCCCATCTAGGAACTATACGAACCACGAACCATGAACCACAAACCACATGGCGCAAAAAATACTAAAGAACCGTGAGCCTGATCCTGAGCCCCTGCCGAGCTGGCTGATCGGGCGGTCGGTCGGTGGTGCGTGTGTGGGGATTACCAACTCCACTCAACTTGTAACCAATGCTCACCTCACTTCATTTAATATATCCATCATGAAATGGGATGCCTTCCAATGTGGGACTTTCCATATCTCAAATGGAAATCTCACTGTCTCTAAAACTTTCAAATTCACTTCTTAAATGTCCAACTTTGAACATTGATTACTCACTCATCCCAACATATGGATTTGTGAAAGTGAATATACCACATTCATCTACTCGCAACGTATATTAAGAACATGAAACTCCTTTTCGAAAATAAAGAACTTTTCATATTTAGAATATTGGACCGAAGTTACCAAAAATAACTTCTCAAATACCCAAATCCCCAACATATTTTGATATACTTTACAACTACTTTTGTGACTCACGGTAAAAAAAATTGAAAATTATTTATTGTGAAAATCCGTCTTACTGTGCAATTAAAAAATAAACTTTTTGTAAATAGAACAAATAATATTACGATTTGTATGTACCAGTTTCAATATTATTTTTTTTAATATTTTTAATAAATATTACTATTTTTCAAATCTTGCATAATATGCTGGTTAAAAACAATGTGTATTATAAAGAAAAACACCCTACTTAGTAGTAGATAAGTCATCATTACAGCCTTATTACCCGCCGAGTCGTTATGATAACATCTGTGGGCAATAACGTAATATCACTACACAATTCATTTGGAAATAATATTGTCCTAAGCATTTAGAGACATATAAACCATAAGAGAGTATACCATGGACCCATGTGCACCTTGTAAGGTGCACCCAATAATTTAATTTATCAACGCATATAATTGACATATATCATCACATATAACTGATACATATCGTCACAATAATTGAAATTTTAAATCTAAAATCATCAAATGAAAAAAAAACCTAAAACTAAAAAACTAAACCCTAAAAATTGAAAAATGAACCCTAAAATGAAATACTAAAACCCGAAATTGAATATTAAACTATAAATCCTAAATTTCTATCATATATCATCACATATAACTGACATATATCATCACATATAACTCGTGAAATGATAGATTCTTGTCGGAACTTTAAAATGAAAAACTAAATAAAAAAACTGAAATAAAAAACCTTAAAATGGAACATTAAATTCTAAAAATAGAAAATTGAACCCTAAAATGTAAAATAAAACCCTAAAAAAAAACTATAATTCTAAATTTTTATCACATATTATCACGTATAATTATTAAATATCATTATGTATAATTAAATGATAACAAATTTTTATAGGATGAACTTAGCAAGTTACAACCAAGTGCACCTAATAAATTACCATAATTCAAGACTCGCTAGCTATTAGTCACATCACCCTTTTTCTATATTTGTACAAGCTAAACGGTGGAATGGGTTGGGGTAGTTGACACAAATAAATTTCGACAAAGGAATAATAAATTGTTGAAAAATGATTGCATCAAGTACAACAATTATATATTATATTAAGACCAATCATTTTATATCACAATTACAAAAATAGAAGGGATACGTCAATACGTGGTTATCTTATTTACTTGATTTCTCTTCTTAGAGTTCCATGTGAACGTTGGTAATAGTGTGATTTTCGCCGCTGTGAATCGTTTTCTTTTCACGAATCCGAGTTTTGGTTTTCATATGATAGATCTCGCTCAGTTGAAGCGGTGAAACTCAAATTCAAATACTAGTTTCAACGAACAATGATGAACAACAAAATCCTTACAGATGGGACTGCATGATGCCTTATTGCCAAAGTAGTCTCTCTAAAGGCAGTTAACAAAAGAGACTTTTATACAACAATTGCATCGCACTATATCAACTACGAGGAAAGTACACACACGAAAAAAGAGAGATGTTTTTCTAGGTTCTTGGATCAGATGTTGCTGAGTGATAGATTCTAACTCCTCTCCATTTCTTTTAAATTCTGATAGTGATGTATAAGTTGATATGACATTAAATATTCAAATCGATAAAATATGCAGGTTTATGAGGATTGACCTCCCCTTTAAAATGGGCAATTTTATCTATAGGGGGCGAGCTGTTTTGGGAGTGGCGAACTCTCATATAAGAGTGACGAGCTCTTATCAAGTAAATGGTATTATGACAGCTCGATACTGAGTGTGGTAGCTCGGTATTAAGAGCCGTGCTTTATGGTTAATACAATTTTGGGTCCTGTTGGGTTGATATGGATTATGGTATGTGGTCCTGACAGACTAAAGGCAGGTTATGATTATTGGCCCATGGTTACTACGGTAATTTAGCGTGAGTTCTAATATTTATGGTAACTTAGCATATAGTTGAATTCTAATTTTAAGTCGGTAGTTATTTATGGTATTGTGCTTTGAATAGAAGACGGGAACCCTAAATTGGGAACACGTCTCTTGTTTATATAAAGAGGATACATGCCCACTTTTTTCTCTAAATTGTTTTTTTATCCTTTGTTTTGAGCTCTCGCACACTATTATAAAAATAAACTGACTTAAGTATCGAAGGGCCTCCGCTAGGGCTGTCCAGCTTAGGTTTTAGTTTGTAGGTCGATCAGGTCGCCATGAGCTTTCTTGAAGTCTATCATGTTGCTGAATACATATTTAAGGTTAGTACTCTCATTTCTTGGTGAACCAATCTTTTTGGTCGCATCAAGTGGCGACGTCTGCGGGAAAGAGGGACGTCGAGTCCTTAAGCAAAAAACGTGAGAATATCAACAAGCGAAACATGAAGGGAAGAACTATCATACCTCAAACTTTGGATTTTGAATCTGAGGCGAGAAAGGCGAAAGAAGTAGATAAAGGGAAACAGGTTGAGGAAGAACAACACCACCACAAGGAGAACCAACGGATACGACGGTTACAAAAACACCACCACCGTCGCCACGGAAGGAAAAGGAAAAAAATGTAGGTGAGGAGAATAAGGAAAAGAATCCAGAAATAAGCAAACAAAAGGCTATCCATATTGGGACTAAGGAGTGAAAAGAGTTACCAAGAGGGAGAACTTGTCACGTTAACAAGGGAATCTTTGAGAGATTGATGGGATTTGTACCTCTGAGCAAGTTGGAGAAGATTTTGGCAGGCGAAGACGATAGCGAGGAGGACGAGGCTAGGTGAGAAGATGAGATATACCGCCAGGACCACTAACTCCACGCCAGAAGAAGAGCAGGGAAAAGGAACCATGGATGCCGGATCCCGAGTTGATACAAACCACAAAAAGTAGGCGGTATCTGGTAGAATACCCATCATCTTCTGATAAAGATGAGAACGAAGATAAAGAACAGTTCTTAAATAGCAGGATGCAAAGGAGAACCTACCAGCATCACACAGAGGTAGGGGAGGATGAGATATTACCTACATCCCGTGCATTGAGGGATATGCAAGAGGCGGTGCGAGCACATCAGAAACAGGTCGCGAGAGCAAGAGGTGAGGAGTCTAGGGGTCATCCGTTTTCAGAAGGGATATTAAGAGTAACGTTATCTCGCGGGTATAAGGGGTTGGATTTTAATTATGAGGGGACGTCAGACCCTACGCGTTGATCGAAGAATTCTTTGCACTCTAAGAAATCTTCTCCGTAATAGCACGGAGTCGATTGTAGCGCAGTAAGTTTTCCTGAGTCGTGTCTCTCGAGGATAGATGTAATCGACGTTAAGTGTTTTTAATTAATCTCTTGTTATTCTTAGTTAAACTAATCTAATCTAAGAATTCATTAATCTTTGGTTTTATTTTTGTGTTGTAATCACTAAACTTGAATTGAAAAGAGAGTTTGAAAAATATTGAGGCAAGGAGAAAGGAATTTAAAACTTGCTTGAAAATAACTAGACTTAATGACATAAATTAAACCTAATTAATAACTTAATTAAATTAAAACTATTAACTAAGAAAGCTTGTAAATTTAAAAGTTAAAAAGGAGGGAAAGTCAAACTTAAATTCAAAAGAAGTCAAAAGCATTTAATAGGTAAAAGTCAAATATTTTAAAAGGGAAAGCTGCTAATAACTTTCAAGACTCCAATGTTTGTTTGAACAAAAAGAGTAAAAAGCTTCAACATGCAAGCTTCAATGGAGTTTTAAGCAAGAAGAAAAATAATTTAGAAATTGGAAGAGAACTTGAAAATGCTAAGAGGAACACAACAAGAACTACAAATTAACTTACCAACACACAACAACAATAACAACCAAGAACAACAACAATAAGAAGGGGAAACATTACTACCAATTTGTATTCCAACCAAAAGCTTCAAATGTAGAGTACATTCTTCAAAACACCAAGAGCAACTTCATAAAATACAATCCACAAATTAGATAGATGTCACCTTCTCCAACACTTATGAACAACTACTAACTAGTTAATTAACTAAGCTAAATTAAACTAGCTAACTAAGGATTATATCTAGGGTTTGCAATAGAATAGTGAAAATGAGCTTGGAAGAGATTGAATGGGGTTCAAAATCAGCCAAGGAAGGATAAGGTTGGTGGGGGAGAGTTCTAGCTTTTTATACAAAAATGCAGGGGCAAAAACGTCAAAAGGGATCAAAAATTCTGCGTGTCAGTCGATCGACTGAAAAGCCCAAAAACAACAAAACACACTGCCAATCAGTCAATTTCCTCGAGGTTCAGTCGATCGACTGGAAGTCAGTCGATCGACAGCAGTCCAGTCGATCGACTGTCCTGTCAGTCGATCGATTGACAGGCAGTTCCAGCTCATTTTTCTCATTTCCGCTCTAACGTTCGCCGTCTTTCGCTTCTCAATTGCGTTGTGTTCCCTTGCTTGCTTGTTTTAATCCGAGTCGAACGGAATGTCCTGAGCGTGCACGGGACCGCTTTGGTCATCCTACGGCCAAAGAGACAAAAACGAGTAGAAATAAATGAAAATCAATGAAAAACCGCACAAAAGTTATAAAAACCTAAAACTAATAAAATCGGCCAAAATGACTACTAATACACATAAAATCAAACAAAACACATGCAAGCGCGATACAAAATGGTAACAAAAATAGTAAAAAACATGCAAATCAACCACCCCACACTTAGAATGATTGCTTGTTCTCAAGCAAAACTTAATATAGAATTACAAAACTACCCTCGGACAATTAACTAAAGCACCAAACTTAATTCGAGATGTTGTATACTACAATGTTTGTTAGCTTGGCTAAAAGGACGACAACGATTCATTGACTAATAAAGTTTAGATCAACTTCCGAAACCTAAAAGTACTAGGTAACCCTCCAAGTCGGTCCCCTCGTCCTTGCCCCGGCTAAGGTCTATCCACGCTCGAACCGCTAATCGGCTCCCTACTATCCTCGATTATCTACAACTCTCTTTACACACAAAATCTAAAATGGAAATTACAAAGGTGAAAGAATTGCACATTTATTGCGTAAGCACTTCAAGGATTTATGATGTATCCTTGTCTATTCGTCATCTTTTCTTTTTCTTTCTTTTTTTTTCTTTTTTTTTTGGTACCTAAGGATATATAAGGTACATGAGAAATCAATGGCTCCGATCACTTGTTGCTACTAGCAACTCACATTTATTTCCGATCGAGCACATGGAGCAATTGACGACTCCAAAATACAAAGTAAAATCCTATAGAGAGTATTCGATAACAAGGCTAGTTGAGGCACTAGTTCAAGATTGAGCACAAGGATAGCACAAAGTTAAAGCCGAACAAAGTTCCTAACAAGTCAAATTCCCTAAGTACACTAAATCCGATCGACAATCTAAACTTTTTAACTAAATAATCAAAACCGCGTCACTTCGCCAAGGTTCCAAGCAAACATAGCACACACGCTACTCAAATCATCACAAGCAAGCATGCAAGAAATTAAAATCCTAAGACGAACCCTAACCACCCTACACTTAAAACTTAGCAATGACCTCATTGCATACTAAGCGAAGTAAAGCGGTAAAAAGTGTGAGGAAAGGAGAACGCCCATATTTCCGAGCTTGTGTTGACGCGTTGTGCATAAGTCCTCTCTGGGAGTCGAGGCAAGCTATCTACAAGAAATGAACAAATGGGGGGTTGCAAGAACAAGTGATATACAAAAAGTGAAAATCTTTTTGGGTTTTTCGAAATTTCTATTTTTTTTATTTTCTTTTCTATTTTTTTATATTTTTTATACTATATACAAAAATAATAAAAATATTTTTTTTATTTGTTTTTTTAATTTTTTTATTTGTTTTGGATTTTTCAAGAGTTAGATAAGAAATAAAAGAACATAATCGAATCAAAACGAAACAAACTAAATAACGTGCCAAGTGTACGAAAACAAAAATAAAAAGGATAATCGGAGATCAATGACGTCTCCTACGTCGTGGTTGGAGGTTTGCATCCTCGTTCTCTTCTTTCTCCTCGTTCTCCTTATTTCCATCTCCTTCTCCGTCGTTCTCCTCGTTCCGAGGCAATCGGCTCTCGATCAACAAGAGGCGGCTATGGAGGGCGCGGTGTGCTCATTCAATTCTCGCTTTCCCGGCCCTCAACTCCTCCATGCCGGTGTCGAGCCGGTCGAATCAGGAGAACACTTGGCGTTGGGACTCGGGCCAACCCATATCGGGACCCGGGCTGGTGCTCGGGCCTCCCTCGCCATGCGGGATTGCCGCGTGGCTTGTGCTTGCATCGAAATGTTGCTCCGAACCAGTGTTCGGGGCTTCCTCGGGCTCGACACCCTCCTCGTGATGTCTCTCTAACTCGGCCTCTTCTTTGTTCGCCTCTTGCGCTTGCTCGTGGATTCGGCGGCGTCGCGGGTCTGTCGGGACCTTAGGCATTTTCAACACAAGCTTTACCGGCTCGATCCTCTCAAGATTTGCCGCCTCGGGGTCGAAACCAAAGTTTTGGCCGAGCAAGGTAATCATGGGCCCCATCCCGACCCGAGCGACACTCCTAGCCCTCGTCCTCCGAATCCCAAGAATCCCGGCTCGGAGAAAGGGATAGGCGGCAAATCGATGGCCGGTTTGAAGGCACCAAAGCATGTAAACCTCATCCTGGGTGAGGTTGGTGCTCTCGTGCTTGCCCATCAGGACGTGGGCGAAGAACTTCTAAATCCCGAGCTATACCAAGTCGGTGATTGCCGAGGCCTGGAAACGCGGAGTTCCACGTCTGGCCGTGATAGTTGCCCAAAATTGATGCAGCGCAAACCCTCCTCGTCGCTCCTCTCACAAAACTTGACAATCCAACCCGAGCACCATTTGAAGCACGTCTCGGGTGATCCGGCATTCGAATCTACAAAAACGAACAGTGAACTCTCCGCTCCTGTGACACTGGTAGGTCGAGAAGAATTCGAGCATTAGCTCTGGGTACGCCGGTGCACGGAGGGATGCGAATTGACACCTGCTCAAGGCGTCGATGAAACGGAATGTACGTGCCCCAAAGTGCTCGTGGTCCCCGTTAGCTACCCACCCCTGTAGGCATTCAATATCGAAAAAACACGGGCGGGCGTATTGCCGTTGAGCGAGGCTTTGATACATTTCCCCTTCGGCCTCGGAATGAATCGGGAACGGAGCACCATAGACGTGAGCGAGATTTGGGATATTGGCCTTATAAAACTCATCGTCGGAAAGATTATCCATAAGGATTATATGAAGTGATTCACGAGGGAAATACGGAAATTTTGGTTAAGGAATTGTAAGGAATTGACAAGATGGGAAAACGAAAGGGTTTAAGCTAAAAGTTCTCACTGGGGCATTTCATCGAACACATGTTGGGCAGGATTTCACTAAGGAATTTTGAGAAAAAATGGAACAAGATCCTACACACAACCCAACCAATTCACAAATACGAACGACAAAGATCTAGTTTCAAGCGAATTACCTCGATGAATGGCTCGAAAATGAGACGAAACCCGATTACACACCCTACCTTTTGGAATTGAGAATTTGGGAACAATTTGGGGAAAGCAAGAATTATTGGTGAGATTTTCTAATCTAAGGGAAGTTGGGATGAAGATTACCGGAAAAAGAAAAGAAGTTGAGTCGATCGACTAGCCCCTTTTATATTTCGTGCTTCCCTCATGTCTCCTCTCTTTTTCTTTTCTTTTCTGTTTGTGTCGAAGCCCCGTCTGCTGCATATTTAAAAGGACGCCGCGACACTGTAGCAGTCGATCGACTGCTCCTCAGTCGATCAACTGAGCTTGCAAAAATTCGGAAACCTACTGTCCTCCAGTCGATTTGGCACCCTCAGTTGACCTCTCAGTCGATCGACTTCCAGTCGATCGAATGAACTCGCAAAACTCAAAAAGTTACTATCCTCCAGTCGATTTCAACCGCTCAGTCGATTTTCCAGTCGATCGACTGTTGTGCAGTGGATTGTCTGAGGGGCAGTAGCCAACTTCTCGATTTCGATTTCCTTCATTCTCAAACCGCCATGATTTCTCCTACAAAACCCGAAAAGAAAGAAAAACCTAAGTTAATGATCAATTGACAAATAATATATACAAAAATCAAAAGAAATGAGAAAGGGGGTTAAGAAGTCGTGGGTTGCCTCCCACGTAGCTCGTTTGTTTAAAGTCGTTCGCTCGACTATCCTCCTTTGTTCAAGGTTCCTTCGGGGGCACATCTCCTAAATCCTCCTCCTCCACGGTCACGAACTTGAGATCCTTGGCTTGCAACAATCCGTGTCGGTAAGGCTTGACTCGTGCACCATTCACTTGGAAATGCTCGTCCATCTTGGGGTCGATCAACGTTACGACTCCAAACGGGGATATCTTCTCGATCGTGTACGGTCCGCTCCACTTAGACATGAGTTTCCCGGGGAAACAATGCGAGTCAGGTATTGTAAAGGAGCACTTGCATCCCTTCCTCCAATTCCTTGGGCACAAGCTTCTTGTCGTGGAGGAGCTTGATCTTCTCTTTTTAAATTCGAGCACTCTCGAACGCCTCATTTCTTAGCTCGTCAAGCTCCTCGATTTGGAGCCTCCGCTCCTCGCCGGCTCGTTTCAAATCGTAGTTGCATGCCCAGATGGCCCACCAAGCTCTATGATCCATTTCGACCGGTAGATGGCACGCTTTCCCATATACAAGGCTATAAGGGTTCATTCTGAGAACCGTCTTGTGAGCCGTGAGGATGGCCCACAAGGCATCCACGAGCTTTGTTGACCAATCTTTCCGGTTTGGTTGCACGGTCTTCTCGAGAATGTTTTTGATTTGACGGTTGCTCGTCTCGACTTGACCGACCGTTTGTGGATGATATGGTGTGGATACCTTATGAACGACTCCATAGTTTTTCAACACCCTTTGAAGTAACTTGTTGTTGAAGTGTTTGGCGCCATCACTAATAATCACCCTCGGAACTCCGAATCGGCTAAAAATGTTGCTCCGCACAAACTTCACCATGGTGTCGCCATCGTTCCTCCTCGTTGGGATTACCTCAATCCATTTAGAAATGTAATCAACTCCAACCAAAATGTATTAGAAATCATGAGACTTTGGAAAGGGTCCCATGAAGTCGATCCCCCACACGTCGAATATCTCCACAGCCAAATTATACGTCATTGGCATCTCGTTCCTTTTTCATATACTTCCGGTCCTTTGGCATCGATCACACTTTTGACAATGGTCGTGGGCATCCTTGAAAAGGCTAGGCCAATAGAAACCCGATTGAAGAACCTTGTAAGAGGTCTTTTTCCCCCGACTAGATGATCATGGCATTTCGTCCAAATCTCCCCTTTTTCCTCGTCCGAAATACACCGCCTCAACATACCATCTTTTCTAATCTTGTACATGTGAGGGTCATCCCAATAATACCCTCGGCATGTGGAGAGAAACCTCCTTTTGTCATGATGAGATAGGTCTAGGCAGAGTGCTTCGCTAGCAAGGTAGTTGGCAATGTCGGCATACCACGGCGCAGCGGATACAACGAATAAATTCTCGTGGGCAAGGTTTTCTCCAATGAGCTTTCTCTCTCCGAATTGGACCTCTAAAGGAGAGAGATGGTCGGCGACAACGTTCTCGCACCCCTTCCGATCCTTGATCTCCACATCGAACTCTTGAAGCAAGAGTATCCATTGGATTAGCCTCGGCTTTGCTTGAGGCTTGTTCAAGAGATATCGCAACGCTGCATGATCACTATGCACAATAACCCTCGAACCAATAATGTAGGCTCGAAACTTTTCAAGAGAGAAAATTACGGCGAGGAGCTCTTTTTCGGTAGTTGTGTAGTTCTTTTGGGCGTCGTTGAGCATGAGACTTGCGTAATAGACGACCCGAAGAAGCTTGTCCACTCTTTGTCTCAATACGGCTCCCACCACTTCGTTCGATGCATCGCACATTATTTTGAATGGGAGAGACCAATCCGGGGCCACCACCACGAGAGCCGAGGTCAAACTTTCCTTCAATGAATTGAACGCCAAACGACAAGCATCGTCAAACACAAATGGGACATCGGTACTAAGCAAATGGCACAAGGGACGGCTAAGCTTTGAGAAATCCTTGATGAACCGTCTATAGAACCCCGCATGGCTAAGAAAACTACGAACTCCCTACACGTTGATTGGAGGTGGGAGTTTCTCGATCACGTCGACCTTTGCCTTGTCAACTTCGATTCCCTTGGACGACACCACATGCCCCAAAACTATCCCACTTCTCACCATGAAGTGCCTCTTCTCCCAACTCAAGGTGAGGTTACTTTTGACACACCTCTCCAAAACACTCGCCAAGCGATCAAGACATTCATCGAACGAGGAGCCGTAGATAGAAAAATCGTTCATAAAAACCTCCATATACTTGTCGATCATATCGGGGAATATAGATAGCATACACCATTGGAAAGTGGTGGGTGCGTTGTATACCCGAAGGGCATTCGTCGGAACGCATATGTGCCAAAGGGGCACGTAAACGTCATTTTGGATTGGTCCTTCGGCGAGATGGAAATTTGGTAATATCCGGATAACCCATCGAGGAAACAATACGAGTGGTGCCCCACGAGCTTGTCCAACATTTGGTCAATGAACGGTAGTGGGAAGTGATCCTTTTTGGTGGCGGCATTAAGTTTTCAGAAATCTATACACATCCGCCATCCGGTGATAGTGCGAGTCGGCATGAGCTCACCACGGTCGTTCTCAATTACGGTAATTCCACTCTTCTTCGGTACCATGTGCACCGGGCTCACCCACTCACTATCTCCAATTGGAAAAATTAGACCTTCGGCTACGAGCTTTAGGATCTCGCCTTTCATCACCTCCATCAAATTCGGGTTCAACCGACGTTGTCACTCTATTGTTGGTTTCGCCCCGTCTTCAAGGACAATACGATGCATACACGTGGAGGGGCTTATCCCCTTAATATCGCCAAGGCTCCACCCTATCGCCTTCTTATTCTTTTTCAATACTTCCACCAATTGTGCCTCTTCACGCTCGAAAAGCTCGAAAAAGATAATCACGGGCTTTGATCCTCCCTCGTCCAAATACACGTACTTAAGATGACTCGGAAGGGTCTTGAGTTCCGGTTTTGGTGTAATGGTTGGTTCCGCACTCGCGATCTCCAATATCTCCATCACCCCCTTCGATTGAAGCTCTTTCCACTCGTCGTCCTCGATGACCTCATCCACAAGTCCCATGAAGTCTTCCTCAACCAACTCTTCTATCTGATCAATCATCGAGCAATCGGCTTGAAAAGATGAAGGGGGAACAACTCCCAAGTCATGGATCGAAAAATTAACCGTGTCCCCCAAAATCGAGAACGGCAACATTCCATCCTTAATATCGATCAAGGTGTTTGTAGTCGCCATGAACGGTCGCCCTAGTAAGATTATGTGATCTCGTCCTTCATTGCTCACCTCCCCGACATCCAAAATGACGAAACCCACGGGCACTATGAGGTTTCCCAATTTTACCAATACGTCTTCTACTACGCCCTTCAGATATCAAATCGGTTAGTCGGCCAATTGCAAGCACATTCTCGTCTCCTTGAGATCACCCAACTCCAATTGTTTAAAGATGGAGTAGGGCATCAAATTTATTCCCGCGCCGAGGTCCAACATCCCTCGTGTTTCCTTTCCGTTCCCAAGGGTAATCTTGATGCAAAAGCTTCCCGGATCACTCTCTTTAGGCGGGAGAAGGTTGCTATAGATGATACTTTCCGCGTTTGATATACACACTTTCTCGTTATCCTCGAACCTTCGCTTCTTGGACGTCAGTTCCTTGAAAAACTTGGTGTACGCGGGCACATTCTGGATTATGTCGAGCAACGGGAGGTTAATGTTAACCTTAGATAGCATCTTATACAACTCGAGAAATTGGTCATCTTGTTTTGTCGGTCGAATACGACTCGGGTATGGAATCGGAGGTCAGTACGGTGTCGCGGATTTGTGGAGCCCTCCGGTAGTCTTGGTCTCCATTGCTTCTGCGATTGAATAAGACAAGGGTGAGCTAGGATCGGCTATGGGCTCATTCGAGCCTTGCATGGTCGGATCTTGTCGGAATTGAGGTGAGCGCGTCGAGTCATTCTCGGGAAGAGCAACCTTGTTATCCACCAACTTTCCGCTTCGAAGTAATGTCACGGCTTGAGCTTGAGCCGGTTGACTGGGTAGCTTATCTTTGTCGCGGGCCCGTTTGAGTTCATTAACATACGCCGCCTCTTGCCCAAGTTGTGTTTCCAAACTCGCGAGCCATTTTGTCAATGCGGATAGGATAGACTCAATGTTCGGTTGATGAGATGTCGACTTGTCTTGTGGTGGCGGATATGACACTTGAGAAGGTGTGAATGGTGGTGGTCGCACATTGAATGGGGCTTGAGTCCGTGGTTGATGCATCGGAGGCCCGGGTGGCATTTGAGCTTGGGACGTGTCCCCCCACCTAAAGTTAGGATGGTCCTTCCGCATATATTGGGTTCCGTTTCGATAGGCTTGGTAACCTTGAACCGCGAAAGCTTGCTCGTTGAAACCACTCGGTGGCCCATAAACCGTTGGGCATGCGCTAGCTCCATGACCCGAGATACAACATGTGGGGCACGTCTCCATCGACCTCGAGAACGGTTTGATGAGGGAGGCCACTTGGCTCTCTAGTTCGGCGATCTTACGGGCCCACTCGGGCTCCTCTTTTATCGAAACCTCCTTCACTTGCTCCTTCCGCTCCAAGACACTCATGCGATGGTCGTCGGCGGCCATGTTCACGAATATGTCGTACAACTCCCTCGTCAAGCGTCCGGCTAGATTTCCGTCGGCGGCATTGTTCACCATACTCTTGGATGCAAATGTCAACCCGTTATGAAAGAATTGATTCAAGAAATCCCCGGTGAACCGATGATGGGGGCATTTGGTGAGATAGCCCTTAAATCGCTCCCACGCCTCGTAGAAGGTCTCGTCACTCGCTTGACGGAATGAGGTGATCTTTGCTCGAAAATCGACCGTTTTATCTTAAGAATAGTACTCCTCCATAAACCTCTCGGTCACCATGTCCTAATTGGTAAGGGAATCGGCCGGCAACGTCATGAACCAATCAACGGCTTTATCCTTCATTGTGTACGGGAAACACCTCATTTTAATTTGATCAATGTGAATCCCTTGGCGCGGAAAGCTTGACACTGTGTAGGAAAAAATGCGTAGGAATTGAAGAGCATCCTCTTGTGGTAGGCCGTGAAAATTCGGAAGTCGGTTGAGATCAATCGGCCGTAAGTCATACTCGAGGGCTTTGGGGATTAACTGAATGTTTGAGGAGAAATCGCCCATATATGGCCGTGATACTTTCTTTATACTATTTGTCGGGCCTCCATCGGGGGTGGCAAACGGGTGGCCACCCACATCTTGTACGGAGTAAGGATCTTCGTTGACGGCGGGCATCCTCGGAAAGTCTTGTGGATGTGGATCTCGAAATCGATGCGCGGGCCCCGTCGGATGTGGCATGCGAGGTGCGTGTAAATGGGGCCGGCGAAGTGCGCCCTTGGAATTGTGGCCTCGGAACTTGAAAGTGCGGTTGAAACGGGTACGGCGGGCCATCGACAATCGGACCTTGGAATTGTGTTCCATGTGTTGACGGGTCCGAGTGTGGGCGAAACTTGATGTTGGGGCTCGGGTGTCGGCACACGAGCATGAGGTGGGGAAAACGGGCCTTGAAATCGGGCATTGGAGCTTTGAGGGTCTTGATTTGGAAACCCGTTCCCCCCTTGATCAAGCGGCAACCCGTAAGAGGGTTGTGGACCTTTGATGAGGCGGGCCATGAAGTGATGAAGTCGGCCCGGTCGCTATTTGGAGGCGGAGGCATCCCTTGGTTGTCTTGAGCGAGTGCGGGCGGCGTCGGGTTCTCGAACGAATTGGTCATCGTTCGCTCCTCTATCACCGTAGGTAAGGATGGGTCGAACGTGTCTTGATTCCTTGAGGCTCGTCTCACCCTCTCGGGATTGGTCAAATACGGAGTCAATTCTCGTCCGAGCGATCGCCTACCTTGCATACACAACACTCAACAGAGGTGTTACGGTATCGAGTGTGAAATAGTAATCTAGTCTAATCTACTAATTAAGACAACAAGAAGAGTAATTAAGAACACCATTAGCCTTAATCTATCCCCGGCAACGGCGTCAAAATTTGATCGAAGAATTCTTAGCATTCTAAGAAATCTTCTCCGCAATAGCACAGAGTCGATTGTAGAGCGGTAAGTTTTCCTGAGTCATGTCTCTCGAGGATAGATGTAATCGGCGTTAAGTGTTTTTAATTAATCTCTTGTTATTCTTAGTTAAACTAATCTAATCTAAGAAAGCATTAATCATTGGTTTTGTTTTTGTGTTGTAATCACTAAACTTCAATTGAAAGGAGAGTTTGAAAAACATTGAGGCGAGGAGAAAGGAATTTAAAACTTGCTTGAAAATAACTAGACTTAATGACACAAATTAAACCTAATTAACAACTTAATTAAATTAAAACTATTAACTAAGAAAGCTTGTAAATTTAAAAGCTAAAAAGGAGGGAAAGTCAAACTTAAATTCAAAAGAAGTCAAAAACATTTAATAGGTAAAAGTCAAATGTTTTAAAAGGGAAAGCTACTAATAACTTTCAAGACTCCAATGTTTGTTTGAACAAAAAGAGTAAAAGGCTTCAACATGCAAGCTTCAATGTAGTTTTAAGTAAGAAGAAAAATAATTTAGAAATTGGAAGAGAACTTGAAAATATTAAGAGGAACACAACAAGAACTACAAATTAACTTACCAACACACAACAACAATAACAACCAAGAACAACAACAATAAGAAGGGGAAACATTACTACCAATTTGTATTCCAACCAAAAGCTTCAAATGTAGAGTACAATCTTCAAAACACCAAGAGCAACTTCATAAAATACAATCCACAAATGAGAGAGATGTCACCTTCTCCAACACTTATGAACAACTACTAACTAGCTAATTAACTAAGCTAAATTAAACTAGTTAAGTAAGGATTATATCTAGGGTTTGCAATAGAATAGTGAAAATGAGTTTGGAAGAGATTGAATGGGGTTCAAAATCAGCCAAGGAAGGATAAGGTTGGTGGGGGAGAGTGCTAGCTTTTAAAAAAAAAATTCAGGGGCAAAAACATCAAAAGGAATCAACAATTCTGCGTGTCAGTCGATCGACTAAGGACCAGTCGATCGACTACCAATCGATCAACTGAAATCTGTCGATCGACTGAAAAGCCTAAAACCCACAAAACACACTACCGATCAGTCGATTTCCACGAGGTTCAGTCGATCGACTGGAAGTCAGTCGATCGATTAACAGGCAGTTCCAGCTCATTTTTCTCATTTCCTCTCTAATATTCGCCGGCTGTCGCTCCTCATTTGCGCTGTGTTCCCTTGCTTTCTTGTTCTAATCCGAGTCAAACAAAATGTCCTGAGCGTGCACGGGACCTCTTTAGTCATCCTACGGCCAAAGAGACAAAAATGAGTAGAAATAAACGAAAATCCAATGAAAAACCGCACAAAAGTTACAAAAACCTAAAACTAATAAAATCGGCCAAAACGACTCCTAATACACATAAAAGCAAACAAAACACATGCAAGCGCGACACAAAATGGTAACAAAAATACGTACAAAAACATGCAAATCACGCGTCATGTGCATGCTATGAGAATGAGGTAGTATTAAGACAATAAATGGATGATGTGGCTTGCAGGGGCATTCTTATATACTTTGAGGCGATTAGCGCAGGACTTGTTCCATTAGCTAGCACCAAGAGAAATCACCAGTTTCCAGGTCATAAAATTGGCCTTTTCGAAGCATTTCGCTAGCGCCAAGTTGCACACGAAGACTGCGCAATCTCTTTTTTTGATGGTGCAGCGAACTGGGGAACTTTAAAGAGTTATTTGGCCAGGTTTACTATGGCTACTTTGGAAGTACCTACGTCCACAGATGAGATGAAGGCAGGAGGTTTACACCAAAGATTAAGGATGGAAGGTCTACGAAAATCACTGGCTAAGTGATCTGCACATACATTCGAGGAGGGTTTGGATAGGTGCGTGAAGCATACATGTAGAGGAAGCTGAAGAGGAGCATAGATTACGCTTTGGATAGGAGGTTGACGAATCAGAGAGAGTAGCGCTTAGGAGATCGGAGCCTAGGAGAGATACAAGGCGGGCTGCTCGGGCACTCTTAACCATGAGAGAAGGTGTTAGAGGAACAACAAGAAGTGGTGGGATAATATGGAGGGAGGACGCCGACTTCACACCCATGCCGATGCTGCAAGCAAGGGTGTTCACAATTATGGAGAGCCAAGCGCCTGATGCTATCAAATGGATGGAGGGTTCACACCAATTCCTACCAACCCAAGGTCGCAGTTCTTCTGAAAGTTTCACAATAATTATGGGCACTCAACTGAGCGATGCATGCACTTAAGGGAGGAGATTGAGAGGTTAATCAAGGTTGTACATTTAAAAGAAGTGATATACAAAGACAAGGAATTTCAAGAACAAAGACAACCACTAACCCTGGCACCTCCAAAAGGACCTCCGCAAGTGCAAGCGGAGGGACAACCACGACAGTAGGGGCGGAAACAAGCTGAACGAGGGGGAGCTGCCGGAAATAATAGGGGGAGAATAAGCATGATATCAAGCAGGAAAACGGACGGAGACACAAACAATGCATGAAAATGACATGCGAAGGCAGCTTGTCCAAGACCATGTGAGGTTGCTGCAATTAAAAGGAGATCTCCGGCATCAGGACCAGTGATTTCTTTCAGGCCAGAGGAACGACGAGGTTTGAAGGTGTATCATAATAATGCACTTGTGATTGAAGCTAAGGTGGCAGGGTATGAAGTCAGAAGAGTGTTTGTGGACAATAGAAGCTCAGTTAATATTATCTACCAAGCGTGCTTGGACCAGATGAATTTGAAGGTAAACGTATGTCCTGTACAAACACCTATTTATGGTTTTAATGGCGCACAGGTTATCACTGAATGAGAGATAATACTCCTGGTAGGTAGATGAAATGCGAGCTACAAGTGCAAAAGGAGTTAAAGTTTTTGATCATCAAGGCCGCTTCAGCGTACAATACTATACTAGGGCGACCTGACCTTAATGAATTCCAGGCAGTCACCTCAACCTATCACATGATTATAAAGTACCCAGCAGGAAACAAGGTTGGTGAGGTAATATCCAAACAACAAGTTGCCAGATCATGCTATCAAATGACGGTAAGAAAGGGGATGAGTGAAGAGAAACGAGAAAGAAGTGAAGTTGCGCAAGAAGGGATACTTAGTGCCAAAAAGATGAGGGAGGAGTAGAACTCTATCTGAACTCACGAATAGCTTATGAAGATCACATTGGAGGATAGGATGGCCAGAATATACTACCAGAATAAGAACTCAGATGATGGAGAATATGTAAGTAGAGTTGATAGATCTATTAAGAGAGTTATGTGACATCTTCGCTTTTGGAAATGGAGAGCTTCTAGGAGTATCTCCTGAGGTCGCGCAACACCACTTGAACGTTGATCCAGAGGAGCAACTTGTACGACAAAAAAGGAGACATTTTCGGGCCGAATTGGACAAATTGATTGAGGAAGAGGTACAAAAGTTTTTGAAGACTTGCCATATCAGGGTGATTTAGTTCCCGTATTATTCATCCAATATCGTGATGGTACCTAAACCCGATCAGAAGTGGAGGATGTGCGTAGACTTCCATGAGTTGAACAAAACATTCCCAAAAGACCATTATCCATTACCACGTATCAACCAAATGGTCGATTCAACTTCAGGGTGCGAGCTGTTGAGCATGATGGCATCACAAGGGTACCATCAAATCCCCTTGGCGAAGGAAGACCAACCTAAGGTGAGCTTTGTCACCTCGACGGGTTTGGGTTAAAAAATGCAGGGGAGACCTATCAAAGGTTGGTAGACAAGATGTTCAAGTACCTATTAGGGTCAACCATGGAGGTCTATGTTGATGATATACTGGTGAGAATCAAGATGGTAGAATCACATGTGGAGGACTTGATAAAGGCCTTTGCTATATTAAGACATTACAGGATGTGGATGAACCCAAAGTAGTGTACTTTTGGTGTTTGGTCGTCAAGTTTTTAGGGCATATGGTGACAAAGAGAGGTACCGAAGTCAATCTGGAGAAAATGCGAGCTGTTATGGAGATGCCCCATCCACGGACTGTAAGAGACGTACAGGTGCTAATAGGTCACATTGCAGGTCTCAGTCGTTTTATATCCAGGTCGGCGGAGAAAGGCTTTCCATTCTTCAGGCGGCGGAGAAAGGCTTTCCATTCTTTAGGACTTTGAGGAAAGGATCCAAGTTCGAATGGACCAAGGAAGCAGTGGAGGCTTTCGATAAACTTAAGGAGTATCTGGCCGAAATCCCATTGTTGACGAGACCTAGGCCAAGGGAAGATTTGGTACTCTATGTATCTGTTGGAGAGGTTGTAGTGAGTTCTGTGCTGATCAGGGAGAAAGCTGGTGTTCAAAAACCCATATTTTATATTAGCAGGATGTTAAGAGGAGCTGAGTTGAACTATTCAGAGCTTGAGAAGGATGGATTTTCATTGATCTACATGGAAAGGAAACTTCGGCATTACGTTTTGGGTCACAAGGTTAAGGTACGCACTAATTTAGCTGTCAAACAAGTGTTGAGAAATTTGAACGTGTAAGGACGATTGGTGAAGTGGGCAGTTGAGCTCAGCTAATATGATGTGGTGTATGAGCCGAGAACAGCGATTAAGGCTCAAGTGTTGGTGAATCTTTTACAAGTGATGGTGCGCTTGGCTGAAAGCAGGGCTGAATAAAAAGCATGGCTGCTTCATGTGGATGGATCAACCATGACATCGGGAGTAGGGCTAGAAGTTGTTTTAACTAGTCCGAAAGGGGAAAACCTTGATTTTGTGATCAATATGGGGTTTAAGGCCTCTAATAATGAAGTTGAGTACGATGCTTTGTTGCAAGGTATTAAGATGGAAGGCGACCTAGGAGCAAGGTGAGTAAAGGGATGCACTGACTCACAGCTTGTAGTTCGCCAGTATGATGGGTCTTTTGAAGTAAGAGAGGGACGCATGCAGAAATATTTGGGGAAGCTTAAGTAAGGAGTGGCCCAATTCGAGTAGTTCAGATTGGAACATCTATCGCGAGCTGATAATACTCGGGCAGATCAGCTAAAATGGCAGGAACATTGGGTACTTGTAGGACGAGGACGGTTACTTTGATGGAGTTAGATCACAATAGTTTAGAACAAGAAAAGGAGGTTATGGAGATAGATGAGCGAGAGGACTGGCGGACACTGATTCAGGAGATTGTCAATAAGATTGTTGCTAGAAATGTGCAATTATCCACTAAAGAGGCTAGGGAGGCGATGCGATTTTGTTTAAAGGAATGGGTGTCTGTACAAGAGGTCGCATTTCGGACCATACCTGAAGTGCTTATCATGAGAAAAAGGCTTGGAAGTGTTGCAAGAAATTCATGATGGGTATTGCGGAGATCATACAAAGAGCAGAGCGTTGGTTGGGATGGCCTTGCGAGTTGGATTTTTCTGGCTAGGAACGAAGGGTATGGTAGGCGAGCTCGTTATGACTTGTAGGAAGTGTCAGATTCATGCGCCTATTATCCATGTATCCGCAGAAGATATGATGGTGATGAGTTCGTTCTGCCCGTTTACGCAATGAGGTATCAATATTGTGGGGCCATTTCCAAAGATGCCCTGCAAGGATCTCCATTGGTGGTCGCAGTAGATTATTTTACAAAGTGGGTGGAGGCCGAGGCTGTAACAAATATTGGCAAGCAGACCATAATCGATTTTAACTTTACCAGTATTTCTTGCAGGTATGGCATTCCAAGGGTGCTTGTCTCAGATAATGGTACGCGATTCAATGGGTACATGATGCAGGACTGGTGCAAGACCATGGGGATGAAAAAATGATTTTCTTTCGTAGCACATCCTCAAGATAATGGACATGTCGAGGTCATTAACCGGGTTATTGTATAGGGAATTAAGTTTCGATTGGAAAAAGCAGGGGGACTTTGGCTCGAAGAGCTCTCTTCGGTTTTATGGGCTTATCGAACTACCCCGCGAACTACCACAAGTAAATCACCCTTCAGCTTGGTTTATGGTATGGAAGCATCCATTCTGACATAAATAGTTGGAGGATTACATCAACTAGAAACTTTAAATGAAGAAGAAAATGAGCGATTAGCTAGAGGAGTATTGGAAATGATTGACAAAATATGAGATAAGGCCACATCACAAGTAGAAAGATACAAACAAAAGATCCAAGCAACATATAATAAACGAGTGAAGAGAAGGTATATTCAGGTCGACAACCTAGTTTGGAAGCGAGCCGGTGCAATCTATACTACAAAGAAGTTGGATCCTAACTGGATAGGACCATTCAAGGTTATCAAAGTGTTAAAAGGAGGTGCATATGTGCTGGAAGATGAAGAGGGAAAGGCCTTACCAAGAATCTGGAATATCTTCCACCTAAAGAAATATTATGCTTAAATCTCGGGCAAAGGATAAGGTCATATGTTTTATTATTATTACTATGGGCCTGCGCTTGTTTAGGTCGGCAATAGATTTAAGTTTTTATTATACACTTTGTACAAACTATGGACTGATGCTTGTTTAGATTAGCGATGAATACAAGAATATTTTTACAATATTACAATGATTTTTATGGTTACGGGCTGACGCTTTCATTAGGTCGGCGATTGTTCATGGAAATGGTTTTTATGGTTATGAGCCGCCACTTTCAATAGGTTGGCGATGGTTTGTGGAAATGGTATTTATGGTTATGGGCCGACGCTTTTAATAGGTCGGCAATGGTTCATGGAAATAGTTTTTATGGTTATGGGCTGACACTTTTATTAGGTCAGCGATGGTCTATGGATATAGTTTTTATGGTTATGGGACAACGCTTTCATTAAGTCGACGATGGTTCATGGATTGATAGTTTTATGGCTAAGTTTTTGAAGAATATATTCGATTAACATGTTCTTTACAAACTTTGGCTAGGTGTTTTCGAATATTCTTGATTAACATATTCCTTGTTTTGTGGTTATGTGTCTTGAAGAACGTGTTTAATTAACATGTTCTCTATTTCTTTGAGTATGTTTGATTAACACATCCCTTATTTTTTTCACTGGGTGTCTATATAGTATATTTTATAATTATTTGATTGTGGTGATGCGACTTAGTAGTCTTCTTTGCTCAAATTATTTGAACAAGGGGGGCTAAGTAGTTTTCTTGGCCGCCTGTGATCTAATTGTATTGATGCGACCTGGTTTTTTCTTCCTGTTCGCATTATTTGAGCATAGGGGACTGAGTAGTTTTCTTGGTCCTCTATGATGGGACTGACTGGTTTCCCGGTCACTTATGATTTAACATGGTTTTTGTTTTACTATGGTTCTATTTGTTATGATATGCGATAATTTCTCTGGGCCACCTTGTGTTAGGTCGGCAAATACTGGTGGTAAGAGGTCTTATGGTTATGAGGCAATGCTTAAGTCAATGTGTAAACATTGTGGTATTCTAACCTTATGAAAAGGTCAATGGTTTCTATGGTTATGTGGAGATGCTTAATATTTATGAGTTCGGAAAGTCTTATAATGTTCCAACCTTATGGGACAATTCCTTCTTAATAGGTTTTATGGTGTTGGGTTATGCTTAAGAGTATATTTATAGCTCGTATTTTGTAATTCATATAGATACAGTCTTTGAGAATTTCATGTTTTATGGATTAGCCTGATGGTGCTATGGAATAAATGATGTAAATTCTTATAACATGCGATTCATTCAGGGCGAGCTAACACTCTTTTTGGTACAACAAAATAAAGTTTTATTAACATGGAGAAGTAAGAATCACAAGGAGGGAAATATTAAGAAGCAGGAGCAGGAACTATCTCGTCCAGGGGGACTTCAAGCTTGGCGCTAAGTTCAGTCTTCATTATTACCTGGGATGTACATTGCATCCACCAAGTAGCTTTTGGATCCTAATTATCATTGCCACGCCAAAAATAGAAGGCCGGTAATCAGCTTCTAATTGCTTCTCATCCAACTCGAAGTCGATCTTCGCTATCTGCAGCTGAGACTTGACTCGCTCAACAGTTGTATTAAACCACAGTTTAGCTCCCTTCCCCACCTTCTACAAGAAGGTCATCGTATGGCGGTAGGTCGTAATCAGGCTATTCCTGTAAGCCTCAACGAACCATTGTCCCACCTCACTTCTCAAAAATGTTCGACGACCCTTAACAACTCCCTACTGGCGTGCCACAACTATCTCCTACTTTTTCTCCTGTAACAGTCCTTCCAATTCCATTTGCTGCTTCCTCAGCTTGGCGACCTCAGTCTTCATCGCCTCTAGCTTAGCGACCTCAATTTTCATTGTATCCAGTTGGCACTTTGAGACATCTAGCTCTTCCCCTTGGGCTGCTATCTGGCATCGAGATCTATCCAATTCCCCTTGTGTCAATTATAATTCCTCGGTCTGTCTGCTGACGTGGGCAAACAGTTCACTGCACGCCTTTTTCCATTTGTCTGTCGACTTCTTTTCAGAGTTCATATCTAGTAGATGGATGGATAGCGAGGCTATCAGAGGTTGTAGATATATCGAAAGAAACAATAAGGATAAGTTATGAGTTGAGAATTTTGCTAAGATATACAATTATCATATGAGGGGATTTTAAAAGGATAAGTTACCTGGGCAAAGTGCAGTGACGCACGAGGCACCTGGTCGGTTATGTCGAGGGTCGCCAAATACTCCTTATTTGCGGTTAGCACCTGATTTTGGAGGAAGAGCTTAAATTGGTCATCATTCTTGTATCGTAAGAGGCCACTATTTAGGGAGCCCGATCTGAGTGCTCCCTGAGCACGATGATGTTTTAGAGGGGGAGATGCGGATTGAGTTCAGGCTCGACCGCCGACCGTTGCTTCTTTTTAACCTTTCCTATTGAGGCATGCAAGGGTATCTGGTCGTCTGATTCGTCGACCTCCACCGGTTTATCCTTAAAAACAAGGGAGAGCTCTACCTCATCTTCTGTAACTATTGTGGGTGCTATAGAGGTCGCATCTGGAGACGGATCTGGTTGAACTATGGCTATGTCTTGAAAACTTGAGGATTAGAAGTCAAGTATGAGGCGCTCTTCAAAATTTGACCGCACGTCGTTACGTGATAAAATTAATATTATTATTATTTTCTTAACTTTCCTCCACTAACTAGTAGAAGCGATAAGAAAGGGTCGATCCCACGAGGAGTGTGGACTAACTTGTGATTATACGTATTAAAATAATAAAGGGTGTAAAGTAGATGAACTAACTTAGAGAACTAAGAAAGAAATAAAGAGAAAAGTAAATAAACTCAAACAAAAGAAACACATAGAGAATTAATAAGAGATTAATAATAATGAGAAAACTCCAGTCCAAGTTCATTTTCCACCCTCGATCGATTCATCTAACCAATTGTAATATCATAATTCACTCATCATATGAAACTAAAAGCCCTAAATAGTAACAAGCTCTGCTACTCGAATTCTCACTTACCAAATATTTAATCAAAACAAGCTCCTCAGTTAAACATAATTAATGAACAACCTAGAACAAATCTTTCTAGATTTAATCCAATAACAAAATTAGAAACTAGGCAAATAGGCTAATCAAAGTAATAAACTCATAAGCTCGATTTAATACACTTATGTTGTGTTACCCCTAATGATGCACGACCATTAGTTGCTACAATGGAAGTAGAAACCACGACAACTAAACTGGAAGCAGCCCTATTTCTAGCAATTGACAACCAACCCCTAATCTAGGTGGCCAATCCAAATCAGAAAGTAAGCAATCATGTCATGTAAATAGAATAACACAAACAATCTCATATGAAGAACGAAATAGGTGTTACGAAAATTAATTAGAACATAATCTAATGAAGGTTTTTATGTCACAAGGACTAGAATAAATAATTACTCACTCATGGAGTTCTTGAAATAACAAAGAAAAATAAATAAGAAAAACATAGTTCTAGAATAAGAAGGGAAAAGAAAGCTTAGATCTTGAATCTTGAATCTTGATTCTTAAATCTCTAGAACGAATGAAGGATTTAGACTCCTCTTTATGCTTTAGAACCCAAGGAATGTCAATTAATTTGTTTTTGATGAAGTATGGAAGGTATTTATAAGTTTCCAAGACTTGGAGAAGAAGTTTCCTTCCAAAAATAGGATTATGGGCACTTAACCGTAAGGTTAACGGTTAGGTAACCTCTAAGGTAACCGCTAACCCCGAAACTAAAAACGAGCATGAAGATGAGAGACCGAATTGGTTCTTTTATCCGTGCTAAATGAAATCTCTGTCAAGCAGTCGATTGAGGCAGTCGACACTGGGTAATCCAGTGTTAGCAACAATCCCAGTGTCAGTGGTAACACATCAAATCGAGGCCCAATTTTGTTGAAAATCCACTCCACAAACCATTCGATGATCATCATCACACCCATTGAGCACAATATACTACAAAATAAGTGAAAAACATGAAATTCGTTCTCATCCATCCATAAGAATATATATACTAGAAATAAACATATGTGATACTATGAAACGCATAAAGGTATAATTTTAGATAATGAAATATCGCATAATTTCTCGCATAACAAACTCCCCCAAACTTAAACCTTTGATTGTACTCAAGCAATATAGAATTAAAGCACAACCTACAAACAACATCAAGAAAAAAAATGGACATTATGCTCAAGTCCTCACATTTTCGTAATAGTAAGTTACTCGAATTTCTAAAAAGAACTCATCCGGTTTCTAAACACCCTTATATTTCTAGGAATTGCAAGCGTTTCACATGGCAACCCCTTTTCATATACGCCACATCAATGTGCTATGGTTCCCACTCGTTACTCGATGGTTTGGCTACTATCCATTGTTGGTTGCTATCAAATATCTCGTCCACCCATTTATTTGTTCTATTTTTTTATTGAGGCCTGCAGATCCGCACTTCCATTCTTGACTTGATTATTAGGATCATGCGCTGAGCAGGAGGATCATCTTAGTTATGAATTTGATTTGTTGAGTTTCACCTCCGATTTATTTGAATTGAGATTAGTATGCGCCACTTGAATATAAGCATATGTGCGTGAAATATATGGGCTGCAGATCGTGTCTTCATTAGAAAAAGCCAATTGACCCCTTGCTTAGATTTACTCAAATGCGCACCACTCAACATCTTAAATATGGTCACAACACTATTAAAAAATAAAAATATTATAGCACATTATAACAATACCCGTTACATTATAACAATGTTCAAATTTGTTGTCCCCAATTTCACAAAATTAAACAATATAATTCGTGTTTAGAACCAAACTCCAATAACAAATCCAAAATGCAACAAAACTTACCAATGACGTTATAACAATCTATTGTCCCAATTTCAAAAATTACATTTTAGTCCTTGAATTATTAAAACAATCTATTTCATGCTTAGAAGAACCAAAACATAAGCACATTCTATATGATGTAAGTATTTTAAGCTAGAGTTTACATTTGTACTAGCAATTTGATGTTTGAGCCGGGCTTATGATGATTTGAACAAAGCCACACAGCAGTCCCTTCTTGAGGCAAAATTACAAAGAGCTGCCAATGTTGCCTGCATTTCGAAATGAATATTTTTAAGAATAATTCATGCAACCTACAGTAATACTACAACTTATAGTTTACGTTGTACTTACTTATGATGGTATGCTCCCAGGTATATTTGTTTTTTATATTCCTGCATATATTTGAGAATGGACGGGACCAAAGTGCTTGCATGTTTCTTGATACCTATATTTTGTAAGGATAGAGGCTCAATGAATCCATACACAGCATCTGATCGGTTCTCAACAATGAGTGATTTCAAAAACCTAACATATCCATGACAACAAGTAATCAATCAAAGTTATAAATCAATTAATGAACCTAAGAATTAATTAAATTAGATTTAAAATATACTTACAGGATCCAAAGTTGTACAGTCGAGATTTAAAGACACGTTTTACCTTGAACGACGGCCAAAAATTCTTGGTAATGAATGGTCACTGGGATGTCATTCTCAAATCCAAAGATGCTTGCATCACACGGAACACAAAATGGACGCTTATAAATGCAAGCAGAAATAGTAATCAATTCAAGAACGGGGTTATCAACAGTCCGAACTTGTATTGTTGGCCGCTCGGTATCCTAAAACATTAAACATAAATTGATAGTTATTGACACTCTATTTTAGTGTAATTAGCAAACAAACAATTAATTACTTGTGTTGACATAGGCTTCACAATATGTTTTGGCCATGCAATAAAACCACCTAGTGCTTGACTCACCGTGATTACCTCTTCACTTGGCACCGGGACGAGAGCATCACCATCTCGAATGTCCTCAAACACCACTCTAACCAAATTTGTCGACAAAGGCACCCCATGTAGCATCGAACCCCCCTCATGAACTGTCCCAAGGGCCACCAGACGGGTAGAAGAACGATCATCTACATATAAATCACATCGATCATTAACTCTAGTAGGAGGCGAATGAGCTTGAATGTCAGCAGGGGGAGGCCAATGAGCTGGAATGGCAGCAGGGGGAGGTGAACGAGATGGAATGTCAGTAGGGGGAAATAAAGGAGCTGGAATGTCAGAAGGGCCAACACAACTCCCAATCCCACTATGACCAAGATTTGGATCCACCTCAACTGGAGGGTTCATGACTTCAACTGGTTGGACGAATTGCTGCAACAAATGTTGTGTAACATCTTTCCTTATCTGTTCGGCCATATCGGATCTAACTTCGTTCTCGACCTGTTCGACCATCTCGGATATAACTTCGTTCTTGACCTGTTCGGCCATCTCGGATCTAACTTCGTTCTTGACCTGTTCGTCCATCTTGGATCTAACTTCGTTCATGACCTGTTCGCTTACCTCAGATCTAACCTGTTGGGTTATCATGGATGTCAAGCGGCCAAAAAATTCAGGAGTTACGGATGACAAGGATCCGCATGGTTAAGAGCCAAAGTATTCTCGGATCCCCACACCACCTCCAACGCCACGAACACGTCCAGGGTGCTCTGGTCGATCAATTGCAGCACTTAGAATATCCCTGCGTGCCTCTACAATAAAAGAGTCGTTTCTATGCTCCTCCTCCAACTCATCCTACAACAAAATAGTAATTATTTAATGATATTTTTAGATCTTTCTGTTATGTTACGATTTTAAAAACTAATTGAAACATAATATTTTAGGTGAGTGGAATAATTTATTAGTAATTGTTAAAATATTTATATATTTTTTATTTCCTACTTAAGGAATTAAAAACCAAAATGGGATGGACATAAATTAAAAAATCTAAATATATTGAATACAAACTTAAAATCTTCCTAGCAATCTCCCTTGAGGCATCGGATGTCATTTCACCGGACTTTTTTGTGCGAGTCAGCTTAAACCTCTCGTGACGTGAAGGAGGAGATGGAGGATCAGCAACCGAATCAACACTAGCACCAGATTGCAATGCGTCTTCACGTTACTTCTTAGCTTTATTCTCCAGGATCTTCTCGTCCAATAAGGCATAACCCCCACGAGATAGAATATGCGGAGCATCGTTCTCTTTTGCAATTTCTTGCGCTTTATCTCTTTTCTCCTGGAATCAAAAAAGGGAAAATTAGTGCCTGCATACAAAAATTAACAATGAATAATGAATTTAATATTTACCTTCCAAGAAGGGTCCAATCAAGTCCTTTTAAATTGTTCCCACTCACTTAATTCGAAACCATACTTTATGCAAGGACTTGTGTTATTCGAGCTACCAAATACATATTCTATTGTCAAAACTGATTTAAAATCTTTCCATTTTTTTCCCACTGATTGAGAAACCTTCTTTTTGAAAGCAGAACAATTTGGTACCTCAAAGTTCGCCTGTAACCACAACAACAACAAAAAAAAAACAATTATAATAACTATGATTAAAATAACTATGATAATAATAATAATAATAATAATAATAATAATAATAATAATAATAATAATAATAATAATAATAATAATAATAATAATAATAATAA
>BMAC01000135.1:1689692-1707523 GCA_014905375.1 Phtheirospermum japonicum
TTTTGGCCGAGATGATGCTTGGAATTTTGCAGGCAGTTAGGCTTCAGCTGTGAGTTGGTTCGCGATAGATATAATTAGAAATCGGAGGCTTATTAGATTTTGGTGGCTGTCGGAACTGGGACTATACGGTAGCGATGGGATTGGTTGTCGGTTTCGAAAGGGTTGCCGATGGTGAAGTCATTTGGTTTGAAAAACTTTAGGAACCCCAGGACTAATATTGTACTTGTTTGCTTTCGTTTGTGTGCAAGGATAATTTGAGTGTTATGTGATTTGCATAAGATTGGTTAAAAAGGTATAAGAGTAATTAGAGATAAATCATAGATTAAGAACTGGTGTTATGTTGCTTGATTGTTGCTTGATTTTAAGGAGTGATTTGAGGGCTTATTCTGTGATTTAGGAGGAAGAAGCCACATTACTTGCTAAATAGATGGGGACGTGGGAATGGACAATAATCAAGAAAATGAATGTGGATGAATTGAATGGTAAGAGAATGATGTATGTAATTGGACTCTAGTAAGACTTTTAAATTTGTAATGCCCAAAACTCAATGGGCCAAGATTAAGAAGTAAAACACTTTAAACAATAATCTTAATGATCTTTGGCCCATTAATAGTTTAGAATATAATTTAGATTTTGAAAAAAAAAAGGGACATTGGACTATTTAATGATTTTTGGCCCATTAATAATTTAGAATATAATTTAGATTTTGAAAAAAAAGGGACATTGGACTATTTAAAGTAGGTTTAATTAAAATATATGTAAAAYRATTCAACATGAACTAAGTTCAAAAATCTATTCAAATATATTAAATAAAAATGACTTGGAATGTAATGTAGATATAAGATAAATAGAATAATATAAAAAAATATAATATGATGGTAGTCACCTAAAGTTTATATCACAATTCTTTTGAAAGAAAAGGTTTAATCACAATT
Organism: Phtheirospermum japonicum; assembly: GCA_014905375.1. NCBI lineage: Eukaryota > Viridiplantae > Streptophyta > Magnoliopsida > Lamiales > Orobanchaceae > Phtheirospermum > Phtheirospermum japonicum. The sequence continues at coordinate 1,690,628 of BMAC01000135.1, forward strand.
CTTTTGAAGAAAAGATTTTGATTAAATGGGAGTTAAGTGGTTTTGAAATTAAATGAATTAAATAAATAAATACATTTAAAATCACAAATTATCAAATCAATCAAAATGAAAATAATTTTTGGGGTTTTACACTCGACGTAGTGGGTGGAGAAGTCGAGCGACGCCTCACGGGAGGAGCCATTTACCTGTGTAAATAGAAAAGCAAAAAATAAAGGTTAAACTATAAGAACAYAATTATTAATTAACAAAAGAACTTAAAAAATTACATTTTCATCCAATTATTAATTAACACATTAAATTCACATGTTGGTTTATTTTGATATAAAAATTTTCATAATATATTATTGTGCATCGAAACTAAGAATTTTAAAGAATACTTAACTTAAAAATTTATTATAATGTTCTCCCATATGCCCTCGTCATGATCATGATGATTGGCATGCACATCGTCTAGTACATTTTCTTCAATATTCAGCATTCGTGTTGTCAAAAACACTTGTTTAGCTTGACATGTTTAGCTTGACATTTTCTCGGAGCTATCAAGTGTTGGGTCTTCATTTTCATGAGTATCATCCATGCTTCTATCATGCTTGAGAACCACCGACAATCTTTTATCGCACGGATTATTGATATAAAACACTTGTTTAGCTTGACATGCCATGATGAAAGGCTCATCCGTATAAGTTGCCTTATGAAGATCTACCAACGTAAACCCCATTTCATTGATTTGCAGACCTGTGTTAATATCAACCCACTTGCACTTAAAAAGGGTACTCGAAACTCAACATAGTCAACCTCCAAAATCTCTTCAATGAATCCGAAGTAATCAATAGATGCTTTAACGAGATTTTTATCTTTCGAACTAGAAAAGTGCATTGCCTCGGCTTCAAGAGTAACCCCACTACTTTGATAGCAACTATTGTTGTCTTGCGAATTTGTGTAGAAGGAGAAATTGTTGATATCATATCCACACCACGTCATGAAATCTTTCTTAGGCCCATGTGCTAACCGGATTAACGTTTCTGAGGTATTTTCTGAAGTTTGTTTTTTTAAACCAACTTAGGAAAGTTTTATTATGCTCAATTAGTACCTCTTTTTCCTTCATTCGGGTATTATTTGTCTTCAATTTTTTTTTTTATGATCAACCAGGTAAGGGAGAACCTCCTCAGTGTTATTCAATATGTACAAATGCGCTTGAAGCACTTCCTCAAAACTCTTGGAATGAATTCCAGCCCCCCGTGTACCCTTACCTCCATATCTCCCATCGTGATGAGATTTAGGAAGCCCTACACCTTCCAGTTGTCCCATGTAGTCTGTACAAAACTCGATATCTTCCTCAGTAATGTATCTTCCGACAATAGAAGCCTCGGGACGAGATGGATTTTTTGTGAACCTTTTAAAACCTTCATATAACGCTCGATAGGGTACACCCACATCAGATAAAATGGACCACACTCTCTAATTTCGTTCACTAAATGAACAATTAAGTGAACCATTATGTCAAAGAATGAAGGAGGAAAATGCATCTCTAATTGGCATAATATAACATCAGCTTCCTTTTCCCACTCATCWAGCTTCAAAGGGTCAACAACTTTCGTACAGATATCATTGAAGAAATAAGACAAGCGAATTATGGCATGTCTTACCTTTTTTGGCAAAATATCACGTAAAACTATTGCTAGGAGTTGTTGCATCAAGACATGACAATCGTGAGACTTTAAGCCAACCAATTTAAGGTCTTGCATTGAAACAAGACTCTTGATATTGGAAGAGTATCCTTGTGGAACTTTCACGCCTCGTAGAGACTCAAAAAACTTTTATTTTTCTTCACTCGACAAAGTATGACATGCCGGGGGCAGATATATTTTATTTCAAGACGATATAGGGTGCAAGTCTGGTCGTATACCCATATGAGCCAAATCTTGTCAAGTCTTAATGTTATCCTTCGTCTTGCCCTTAATGTTGAGAAGTGTGCCAATCAAACTATCACACACACTTTTCTCCATGTGCATAACATCTATGCAGTTTCTCACCTCCAGATGGCGCCAATATGGAAGATCAAAGAAAATTGACTGCTCCTTCCAATTTGTTTTCTCACTAGCCCTCTTGTGGGTCTTTTCGAAGATAGTATTAATGTCCTTCACCCGATCATATACCTACTGACCATTTAGTGGTGTTGGCCCAGATCCTTCCTCGACAGTTCCATTAAAAGCTTTTTTCAATCTACGATATGGGTGATCACGCCGGAGCCGCCGCCTAGAACGAGTGTACACAGTCTTTCCCCCATGTTTGAGCTGTAGATAGCTCGTTTCGTCTGCACATATATAGGACATGCGAGATGGCCCTTGTTACTATACCCGCTCAAGTTTCCATATGCTGGAAAATTATTAATGGTACAAAATAAGAGAGCACGCAACTTGAATGTCTTCCTTCGATACCCATCAAATATGTAAACACCCTCCTCCCACAACTTTTTAAAGTCCTCAACCAAGGGTTGTAGATAAATATCTATGTCATTTCCGGGCTGTTTTGGTCCCGATATCATCATAGAAAGCAAGATAAATTTTCGTTTCATACACAACCATGTAGGTAGATTGTAAATAACAAGCAAAACGGGCCATGAACTATGTTGACTACTCAAATTACCATACGGATTCATTCCATCTGTAGCAAGTCCAAGCCGAAAGTTTCGTGATTCACTTCTAAAATCTGGAAACAAACGATCAATTTTCTTCCACTGATAAAAAGAATCCTGGCAATTTTTTACTACTATATTTATATTTTCGAGTTTCTTTAATCACTATTCATTCTCTTTTACTAGTTTTAACCAGCACAACTCCATAAATTTAACAAGCTCTCACACTCTCAGTTAACAATCTAAAATTCTTTGTCAATTTCAAAATGAGTAGAAAAATAGAATAAACATGAAGGAGGATGTGTATTCATTCGTAATCAAACATTATTTAATTAGAATCATAAGCGATTATCCTTTTGGCAATTATTTGTACTAATTAATTCTAAATGCTAAATTGACATAAAACTATCTCAACTTTAAGCAACCAACAAGGTGTTGAATTTGTGCATTCTAGCAGTAGATTATTAAATATGAATAAGATTCACAGTTTATCCTAATGTATATATTTGTATTAATGGTCCTAATGATTATAAAATCACGTAGATGTGAGATATGATATCATAACTGTGTGATTTATTAATATTCAGTTCTTCACAAATTAAACTTAGACATGAATTTTTTTTTGGGGCCAGTTGCCACCTAAATTAATACTGATTAATAAAACTAATTAGGTTTAGTTTTTGGATGTCATAAAGTTAGACTTAAAATTGCATGTTTTATGGTCTCAATTAATTCCACAAATAAATAATTAATCGTCGTATTCAAAGTGATATTTCGATACCCACCACAATGATTATCTATAAGTGGTATAAGCATGAATGAAGAATCAAAACTTTCTTTACTATATGTCTGAATTTTGTATTATATGTTCGAAACTTCTTATTTAATTTCTGAAAATCTCTTACTTGATGACAAGAATCATTTACTTGATTGCAAGAACTTCTCACTTAATGTGCAAATGTCGTTAAATATATCTTTTACTTATTAAACATTTGTTTTTCTTTTTGCCAGAAAAGAAATGATCTTACTTGATAACAAATTATTACTATGTATTTCTTATTTAATACAACAATAGATAATTTCTTACTTTATTGGGATATATGTTAATTTATGCCCGAAAAATTATGATGATTTCTTACTTTATATCCGATAAGGTAAGAAATTTCTTAATTTATGTCCGAAAAGGTAAGAAAAAATCTTTTTTATGTCTGGTAAAGTAATAATTTCTTTTACTTAATGTTCGAAAATTTCTTAATTTATAGTGAAATCTCTTACTTTAATATCCGAAAAACTAAGAAAATTAAGTGTTTCTATGGCCAGCACTGATGTACAGGCCTGGCCATATGTAAGCTCTTATTAGCCATTAGATATTGTTCAAGTTCAATTGAGACCATCAATTTTTTTGTACAAATGTAAAAGGATACAAATCTGTTGTACAGGAGTTTGTACAGGGCTGCACACCTATTTAGATTTAATATATAGTATTTAATTATATATATATATATATATATATATGTGTGTGTGTGTGTGTGTGAAGCCCCGTCTATTTACCATTATATTTAATTTAAATAAATTTGATTATTTTTTTATTTTATTACTATTTTATTTCATTTCAATCAAAATGTTTTATTACAAAAATATTTTGTTAGAATGTATATTGGGTATTATGAAATTTTTATTTCTATTTATTTTATTTTGTAGCACAAATAAATACACATAGTATATTTTTATTTATTTTGATTCAATATGTTAAATGGCCCAAAACCTTTCAAACTTATACTTATTAGTAGGCCCAAACCTTGAGCCCAATTTAGTTGGCCCAAGCCCTTTTACCATTAGAAGGAACCGCCTCAGTTTTGTATCATCCCCAATCTTATCATATAAGGATCATAACGTTCATTTGTTTTTCCTTTCTTCTTACTTTCGCTAGCACCAAACCCTTTGGCAGCAGATTTTTCATCAGCCGATTGTTAAAATTCTAACCAATGGATCATTACGAAATTTGAACCGTAGATATAAATTTTCATAAGGTTTCCAAATCCATCTTCTGATCGACGATCGGAGATCTAGATCATCGGAAAAACGCCGGTGAAGTTCTTGTGTGCTGTCAAGTTTCGGCCGGCACCGTCGAACTTTGGCGGCCGATTTCCGGCGAACAGAAGGTCCAAATTTAACATATAATATAGCAATTTGTTTGTCTTTACTTCAGATTCAAAATCCCTTAATTATTTTCATATTTCGTGTCCTATCCAGTAGGGGTTTTGAGTTTGAAAGGTTGTGCATATATGTAAGTATTTGTGTGTGTGGCCGCGTGTTTTGTGTGTATTGTTGGCGATGGCTGATGGCGTGGTGATCACCGGCGATGATTGTGGTGCCAGGCTGAGGTGATGTTGAGAGGAAGGATGGCTGCACATTAGTTTTGAAGTTTTAGGGTGGAAATGAAATGGGCTAATAATTTATGAGTTGACTTTTGAGAATTAGATATAGTTTTGGACCCAATTGAATATTTTTAAAACTTCAATTTGAACCCTCTAATTTTCAATTTTGTCCCCTGAAATCAAGTTTTGATTTATTCTGAATTGACCCCAAATCAGGTCCTTTGAAACTGCATATTGACCCCACAGACTTTTCAAAGTTCTTAAAATTATATTTTGACCCCAATTACTTTATTATTTTTTAAAAACCGTACAACTTTCTTATTTTTGAGCCGAAATGGGTCAAACAACTTCCAAATTATTTCAAATTTGAACCATTGCTTCGTTGTAATATCTTTCTACGTAAGACATATCCAAAATTACTACTTTACCCTTTGAACTTCTAAGTTCAAGAATCGAGGCCAAACGTCTTTACTGTACTATTACGCATTCTATTATATTAGTTTCATTTCCAAGTGTCTTAGGATCTTATATATGTTACTTTAATATAGTTATATTATATTTTAGGACTGTACATGGGCTTTTATCTAGAAGTGACGAGCATTTCATGTACTAGATTGGGAACCTCGTAAAGCCATCGTAGTTATATGCTTGATTCTGGAAAGAACTTCAAAGAAGGTGAGTAAAACTTTCTTAATATGGGGAGTTTGAAAATTCTCAAATTATAATGCTTTTCTTGTGCTTATCTGCGAGTAAATACTTTTAACTGGAAAGTTTGAGATTTTCCAAATCAAGAAGCACTTGTAGCTTAAACATATTTTTCTGTTCGTATAAGTCTTTTGAAAAATAGTATTATGAGGAAAATATGCAAGTGTGCATTGCCATTGTGTGCTTAATCATAAGTTTAGTTATATGATTTTATATCAAAGGTATCATTTGAATTCGACTGTTGTTGTTGACTGTCTGTTATCGATTGTTACTTCTTGTTACTGTTACTGTTACTATTACTGTTACTGTCTGTCAGTCACTATTACTTTCTGTCTGTCATTGTTACTGTCTGTCAGGTATGAGTAGTTTGGGCAATCAACCGAACAGGTTGCCCGTGATTCTTGCTTGACTACTCGTGGTACCTATTCTCATTGTTTCTGGTCGTGTCGGAGACGACGACATGATTTATGTTGTAGATTGAGTATATTCCAGAATATGGCGTACCCTGGGTTTGACTCCCATAGATAAAGAGACGTCGAGCCTACTAGGAGGGATAAGATGATTGAGGCTTCGTCCTGGAGTGTCATCTTTCATGGTGAGTGGAAACGTGTGAGTTGATGTTTGATCGACATCGATTCTACGTTTATGTGAGTTAACCTGGTTCGGAAGCTAAGTGCTACGCGTGGGAGCCACCTCTAGAGTCCTTCGGGAGCTAAGTGCTACGCGCGGGAGCCACCTCTAGAGTTCTGTATCCGGACACTCACTAATTGGACCGACTGTTTTAGAACGAGGCAGGTTTTCCTGTCTGTTCAACTGTTAACTATTTCAATTAATTTTTCAAAAATAAGTTAGTATTACTTGTGTATTATAAATAAGATAACTGGTTAGATTTTGGGAAAATCTATTATTTAGTCTTTCTATTTTTTTTTTATTTTGAAATTGCTAACTAAAGTTTTGTTACGCGCATGAAAATTGTTTTGCAAACCAAGTGCTTTGATTATTTTATGAAAATTATTTTCTTAGATCTTGTCAATTTTATATTTTTAAATAAAATTCGCATTTCATTTTCTTGCCCTCACTGATCTCTTTTAGCTCACGCTCTCGTTTGTTTTAAAACCAAAATCTCCAGATATCGACGATAACGCGAATGAAGTTGACTTAGATTTTCAAGGTGAAGAATGACTCTTCTAGAGCTTTCTTTTCTCGATTTCCTTTTATTGTGTTTTATGTATAGGAAAGAGAACTTAAGGTGAGAGGTTGTTTTATTTATTAATTTTATTTTCTATTAAGGTAGTATTTTTTTTGGGCGTTACAATATATATATATATATTCAAATGGAACCATGTCATTATATGCGAACTTGTGAACTAGTGTTTTTATTATATAACAGCAGTGCTTTTATTATACAATCACAGTTCTTTATTAATATTTTCAGTTATATACACCAGTGGTGCTTTTATTATACAATCCGAATGCTTTTAGTTAAATAAGGAAATACTAAAAATCTGATCCATCCATTTAATTAGATCTATGGCTCATAATTGACCTTAGGTTCATATATATGAACAAGGTTCTCATTTGAACCTAATCCTATATATATATATATATATATATATATATATATATATATATATATATATATATACTTATCCATATAATAATAATAATAATAATAATAATAATAATAATAATAAGAGCAGGCAGGCCGCAGGCTTATGGTTCACATCAACAAACAAATAAGCAAAGGCGGGGCTTTTGGTTCACATTAAAAAGTAGGCGGGTTTCAACATGCAAAGTGGTCGGTCGCCGGCTGTCGAACACTAAATTTTTAGCAACGCGTTTGGCGATTAATTTTTGTAATTTTAATGTTGAGTTATTCACATTGACGAGTAGAATCCGATCATCCAAATATTTTAGCGAACTAATACCGAAACAGGAGGAACGAGGCCAAGAACCACCGCTTGCCGGCGACCTCCATCTTTGGCCATCGATTTATTACAATCTTAAAGGTTGTATACTATATGAAAGTTATTTTTAAGGGAAAAGTATTCATAAACTCAGATATTGGTTTCGATAAGTGGTTGCGACTGTTTGATGTATATGTGATGCACGCTAATGGTATACTACTGTTTATGTGTGTGTGTGTGTGTGTGTGTGTGCGCGCTTTTTGATGTATGTTTTGTGTGTGTTTGAGGTGGCTACTAGAGGCAGGTGGTGTCGTAGAGGTTAGTGGCGATCAGAGAGGAAATAGAGGTAGTAGACAACAATATAAGACTTTGAGGTAGAAAATAAAATGGGTTAGAAGTTCATGGGTTGCCTTTTGAGAATTAGATAGATTTTAGACTTGATTGAAAGTTCTAAAAACTTTAAGTTGACCACTCTAAGTTTAAGTTTAGTCCCCCAAAACAAGTTTGGTTTATTACGATGTAACCTCAAATCAGCTCTTGGAAAATCTAAGATTGACTCTATTAACTTTTGAAAGTTTCTTAAATCTCTTATAAACCCTAAATACTTTATTAAATTTTCAAAAAGTGCACAACTTTCTCGTTTTCGTACCCAAAACGAATCAAACGACCTCCAAATGACTTCAAATTTGAACCATAACTTCATTATGTCATTCTCATACACAAGACAAATTTGAAATACAAGATTTACCCTTTTAACATCTAATTTTAAGAATCGAGACACAAACATTCTTAAATGCGCGTATCTTCTTCAAACATATTCGTTTCACTTCCAAATGTCCTCAATTTCTTTATGAATGTCTTTTTACATATAATATTTATGCGTATTATAATTATATTACTTTTATGGACCTCTAAAATATAGATATTATTATGTTGTATATATATTTTATTCTATTTGTAGACATGTTATGTGTTATTTTATTTTTTACTTGCTCATTAAATAATTAACGACTAATCAAATAAGAGATTATGTAATCATATCAATATGTTAAGTATTTATAAATAATTTTATATTTTTTATCAGTCGGATAGGCATAACCCTATAAAATATAAGAAAATCATAAGGTGACTTTGTTGCTTTTAAGGGTATTATTCCTTTATATTTATTTTTTTTGAAAATAACACAATATAATCTTTTTTTTAAATATTTTATTTAGAATTTTCAAATAACTTAAAACATATTTCTAGATAATCAAATATAAAAATAAATAAAAATCAAATCTTTACAATGAATTTTTCCATTTACTTTCCAAAAAGATTTCAAATTTTATATTTTATCATATGTTTTTACAAGTTTGATATTATTTAGATTATTAAAATATTTTCTATTTTAAGAAGAAATTGATATTATCATATGTGTATTTTAAATAATATATTTTATTTGAATAAATACTGAATTTTAAAAAAGTTTTTAATAATTTCAATTATTTTTATTCAAGAAATCTATTTTGCCAAAGATGGAAAATACTAAAAAGAATATAAGAAAATCCTTCAAAAAATTAGTTGAGTTATCATGTCTAGTTACTTATAAATTGTAATTATTCTAATATTAATTTGATTGAAAATCTCATAATCAGAATAAATCTAAAGTAATATTTATAATAAAAAATCATTAGTCTTATAAAAAAAATACATATTTCATAAACTCCAACATCTTATGCCCTAAATTTGACACACATATGAGTGCATCCAAATATATATTTCATAAAACATATTCTTTATTTGATTGAAACAAAATGAGAAATATATATTATACCACATATTATATATTATTTTGGATAAAAAAAATATCGTTATTTAAATAAAATAGAATTTCAAATATCTGGTTCACATAGACGATGCTAATGAAGATGGATTCTAGTTTTTTTTATATCATTAAATTAAATCATTTGTGACAACTTGATTTTTTGGAATTTTTATTATGATGCAGTATTTATATTTTATTATTCTTTTCGACATGATATGTGTTGTTTTCTTCTTACTTGCTTAATTAATAATTTCCAACTTAACCAACTAGGAGGTTATGTAATTCATATTAATGTGTTGATTATTTATAAGAAATTTATCATTTTTGTTATTCGTCTAAGAATAAGTATAACCCTATAAAAATATTATCATAAATCTTTAATAATTTTTTAAAACTTTTAATGATTAACAAATATAGATTTACATTGGTATATTATATATAATTTGATAAATAATTCTATAATATGATTTTGATGGATATTTTAATAAATTAAACAAATATAAATATGTTTGTACTTTAATCTAGCTATATTAAATAGTTTTTCTTTAATTTTCAATTCACTTGTTATTCTCAAATTTCTGAAGAGAAACAAGACATTCAAATTATACGTCATATAGTGAACTTTAGAAGTATATAGAAATTATATCAATAAATTTTATTTGAGTTATATAGAATTATGAAATTTATTTTTAAAAAACCAAATAGTTTTTTCCCTTCAATTATCATAAAACTATATTTTTTTGATATAGTTTGTTGTAGTGACAATGCGTCACGAGTTGGAAACGTGACATGTTTTGAAATTATCTAATGTACCTAAGATTATTAATAACAATAATCATAATACTAAAATATGAATTTACTTAATAATATTAATTAATAGTGATCGTCCGTATGAAACACAGGTTAAAAATATGTCATGTTTTGAGAATTTTTAAGTATGCAAATAAAATTATTAATGAATTTAATCGAAACTTTAAAATATATGATTACTTAACAATAATAATGAATAAATATCTATTAGACACCAATTGAAGGAACATGTTTATAATTCAACATCTTTTAAATTTTAGGATTACCCTTAATATTTAAATTTATACATCTTTAATTGTAACAAATAATTTTAATGTTTCAATTTTATTTTTTTGTTAGAGTCACGTGTAACACATGGGTGTTATTGGTACTGTTATTCACTTATATATAGGAAAAGTTGTCCTGATCTAGGAGTTTTAAGTTTACGGAAATAAATATTTGTGAGTGTGTTCCCTGAGTCATTGTAAGTCCTCGAGAGTAAGGCAGCCGTAATCTCAGGTTTGTAGTAAAAATTCACATTTCAAAACCTTATAACTTTCTGGAAATTGATTCCTTTTACTGTAGATCTACTTCTTCTAACTCTGCTTCCAGAGCCTTCGAAGAATCGGCTAGGAAGATAGTTTACAGAAAAAGAATATTATATAAATAGAATTTAAAGCTGATATGAAATTATTACGTGAAGGTTTTTATGCTGAACATAATTCAGAAAGAAGAATATGGTTTCTTAAAAATATCTATAAGAACAAACAAAATATTTAGGAATAATTTTTTAAATTCGTTAATGAGTTTAAGACCCATGTTTTATTTTTTTTTAAATGGTTCGAATACTATTATGCCCCTAATAATTCAATAGAATATCCTTTTCATAAAAACTCTGTCATTAAAGATAGAGGTGAGGAAACTAATAGTGATTCTAAAGAAGATATTCAAAACAAAGAAATAAGAAAAACTAAGCAGACCGATGACGATTTTACAAACACTATCCTAAGTCTACCAAGGTCACCTTTTAAGAAAATAGATGATGACGTAAATGTCCAAAAAGATTAGATTTAGTTTCTATTAGTCCAATACTTTCTTCAAACATTATTGATGAATTAAATATCATAAAAAAAAATCTGAGAATTTAAAAAGAGACTATTAAAGAAAAATATGATGATAATATTAGATCTATTCAGAACCATGATATTGAAGAAAATTCTATAGAAATTAATGATCTTATTCCATCAAATTGTGTTACTCTTAAAAACAAAAATTTAACACAAGACTTTGAGGAAATTATGTCAAAACATATAAAGATACTTGTCTGGAAGCAACAATCTTTTGAAGACATAAAAACTAACGTGAAAAAAATAAGTGAAGCTTGTGAATCACAACAAGATACAATTCCGAGGTCAAATCCTACTACTTCTCGACAGTCCACGGGTATCACTTTCCATTTGAAATCCAAATTATTTTGTAAACTTAATCACATAAAACTTAAACAATTAAAAATAATTTTTTAGAAAAGACAATTCGAAAAGACTATAATCCATCCTTTTAGATTTTTTTTGTTATACATGTCCTTTTTAAAAGAAAAACTAAGAAAATATATTATGATAAGTTTACTTACGATTACCCAATTAGTGTAACTCGATGAGAGTGCTTAAAAATAATAGAGGTTTAAAATTCTTCAAACACTCATTTAATAATAAGAAGAAAAGAAAACTAAAACCAATAATATATTTTAATTCCTAAACAAATTCTTTAAAAAATAGCATGTCTTTTCAGTGTTATTCAACAATATGCTCAAGTGTGGAGTCAGAAAAGCATGTTTTTGTTTTGACAGAAAAACAACAAATTCATTTCCCTGTTTGGGCTAGGATTCAGAATACCGGATTCGGGATTCACAATACCGAATATTCGTTTGTTCTAAGACTCAATAATCAAATACTCAAGCAACAATATCTTACAACTAAATAATTAAATATTACTAAATACAATAAAATAATACACTACCACCTACTTTTCATACATTATTTGACATCAAATACAATATAATAATACATTATCATCCACTTTCCAAATATAATTTGACATCTACAGTTAAAAGTTAATGGATTCTGAATCCTATAACAAACACGAATTTTTACTATTCACAAAATTCTGAATACCCTAATATTATGAATACCAGAATTCACAATCCCAACTAATGCTAGTCCAAACAGGCCTAAGAGAGTTTATAGGGCTATAGATAGAGCTATTGGGGTTTTTTGTCTGCCAGTCTCCTCCGACATAAAACTAGTACTGCTTCTAAGTGTGAAGAGTCTCAGGAAGCCCTGTCATGAGGTGCTTGAAATCGCCATCCCTGATTGAAGCATAATAAAACCCAGACATAACCCCATCAAATGCTTTTAAGAGATAAAGCCAGCAAGGTTCTTCTAAGGGTGGGGGCCGGCCAGCCGTTCTGGTTGAAGAGCATGTGCAACCCTAAAATCTGGGCAAGGGATAAAGGATGAATTTGAAATATGGGGAGTCCCCAATCCCTGAGAAGGTCAGTTAAAAGCTGGGGGGGGGGGGGGGGGGGGGTGGAAAGGAGACCCCAAAATGAAAGCTATCCTCAAACAAAGTGGTATAGGATGTCGGCAGATAATGAATCCACTCAACATCGTAAATAAGAAACAGGTGGATAGATCTGGGCACACCGTACAGATCCCAGTACAAAGCAAGTCCATTGTCTGTTAATGTGATTTTCTGAATAACAATTTTAAACTTTGTATTTTCCTAGTCTATTGAGGCTGGTCTCTTCCAGTGACCTACATGGGTTTGTTCACCGTGTCGGGCTGACCTGGATATAAGATTTTTGGGGGGCGTCAATCTTCCTCGAGTTTTAGAAGGGATAACCCTGGACTTTTAAGGTTTTTTCACACGCAGCACTCGGTGGGCATCGGCCATGATTTTTTGATCTGGGAGATCATCTAGGGCCTCAAGTTGATCCAGATTGATTTCGAAGTCATTGCCCACTGTCCCAGTCTGATTTGGACTCAGTTTACGAACCTAGGCCGACTTGTCAATCTGGTCGTCTGCAGGATGGTCGACTAAGCTGTAATGATGTTCTGGGTAAAATCCGCATTGAGGTCCAGATTCGCAACCTTGTACGAATTACCTGCCAGGCCCAAATTTTTAGCTCTAATCAAACTAGGGATCTACACCAAGCTGATGATTATCACAGCTAAATTACTCAAAAGCGAAAGGTCACCCATGACCAAAAATCTCTCATGTACTAAAACTCTCGTATTGATTGAACCCAAACGCGCCACTCTGGCTCAATTGAGGTTCAGATTGACTGCCACTCTGGCTAACTCAATTGAAACCCTGGAAATCATACGGAGAATAATCTGGACTGCGAGACAAAAGTTTGACAGATAAGAAAAGAAAAAAAAGAGTGAAATTACCTCCAAAAAATGAGAACTGTGTTGCAAAAACCAGTTGAGCAATAACCAAAAAAATTTGGAAGGGTAGAATTCTCTGAACCATAGAGCTGAGGCGATGGGGAAAAAGTATTCATGCTAAGATTTTTCTGAGCAAGAGGAAGAGAGTGAAATAATATATGAAGATGAAAAAATGAAAAAGGGTGGCTGATTATAAGAGTGGTGGGAGAACAAAGATACACAAGAGTCCAAAAGACATAAGAAGATAAAAGTCTGCAAATAGCTGGCACCTCGTACGATGCGTGGTGAAACTCCTTGTTGAACGGGACTGTTGGGACCGAACACACCAACTTGGCAAGCTCATCCTTTGGTCTTTCAGGATTTTCAATGAGTCCGAATCCACCTACTCATAGCCGACTCTTCATTAAGGGCTTGTTGATGGTTGATATTGCCCGAAGACCACAAGGGAGAAATTGGGACAAACTGTTCGGCTAGATTAGTTTGTGACCAGATTAAATAGATAATCCAACCCTACCTAATATCCGAACAATGGTGTTGGATTAATCTTGATGTGACCTACCTAAAAGATCCCCTCATCTGACCAAGGATATGAGAAAAGGTACCACAACCTGACGTCCTCGGCTGCCGCACCACCATGACTATCGTGTCGTTGATTACCTCGACGGTTATGCCACCTTGACTATCGAGCCACTAACATCCTAGACTATTGCGTCTAGGACCCACCTTTGATTCGTCTAGCGGAATGGTCCACACTGACCAGAACATGTGATGATAGCATGCGCATAGCGTGTTTAGGTGGTCTCATGCCGACCTGGATGCTGCCACCTAGGACTGTTCTAACCAACTAGAACGTGCTCTTCTGATACATGCATGGTTTGCTCATTTGAGCCCCTTCTGGTAATAATATTGCCGACCTGGACTACTCCAACTGAGATGGATGCATACTGCCTAGGACCGCTCCAGCTGACAAGAATTTGCACTCCCGACATGTGCCCCTTCTGATCAAGATCTTTTCGACCTGGAATGCTCCGACCAAGTTAGGTGTATGTTACCCAGGACTGCTCCATCCGACCAGAATGTGTACTCCCGACACGTGCTTTGTGTGCTTAGTTGAGCCCCTTTCAGTCATGATCTTGCTGACTTAGAATGCTCCGGCCGAGCTGGATGTAAGTCACCTAAGACTGCTCCAGCCAATTAGAATGCGCACTCCAAACACGTGCATGGCGTTCTCATTTAAGCCCTTTCTGATCACTCTTGCCGACCTGGATGGGCCAACCAGAAGAGTATTTCGGGACTGACTCAACAAAGAAAATTGATGAGACCGATATTAAGGCGGTGGAGATGTAATCAGGATTAGGGTTTGTTTGGGTTAACTTATTCCCAAAGAAATTTAACAACCAATAGGGAAGTGACATGTGTCCAAGTAGGTTTTAATGAGAAACCTATAAATAGCCTCTCCAAGATAGAGGGATGGGATCCAATTTTTAGAGAGAGAAAACTTTTGATCAAGGAATTAATACTTGTAAAAAGATCCGGTCAAAGCCAATCCGACCCGAATTTCAAGAATAAAAGTCATGCACTTTTTCCTACTCATTTCTTATATTCCTGCTGAAATCCCTGTTTTTTATATTACATTTTCTTAGGCTACACTTAATTTAAGAAAAAAAAAACAAATAGAAAAGAAAAAACTACGGCGGCAGATCACCGAAAAGTCGTCGTTGGCATTCAGAGAGTTGCCAATGTGAGCGGTGGTGGTGCTAGTGGGTTAAAAGGTTATATGGATTATTTTTGGGGGGTTTAAGTACACAATTTATCTATTTAGGTAATTATTTATTTAAAAATAAGTAGTTGAATCATTATCTAACTATTTATTTATGTTTAATATTTTAATTTAGAATTTAAATAGGCATAATAATTAAAACTAAAAGTTATAACATTAAGGGCATAATAGACTATCTCATGTTATTATAATTAACTAAAACATATTTAAATATCTATTAAATGACGCGTGTTACTCTCTTACTATCTTGCTCTCTTAGAGGGTAGCTACGGTTAGGTCTATACAAGAGGTGCATGGCCGTACAACTTATTATTTATTATTATCATCATCATCATTCTTACTCTTATTCTTCTTCTTCTTCTTTATTATTATTATCATTATTATTAATTATTATCATTATTATTATTGTTGTTGTTGTTGTTGTTTGATGATGATGTCATTATTTTAATAGGGGGTAACATTATAGATTTATATTTAGTATTGAACTAAGTTGTGTTTCAATTTCATAGTTGTTTATTTATTTACTAGTATTTCCCGTGTGAGTCGATTTTTTATGAACCCATGAACATAAGCTTAATGTGCATTATGAAATTCAAAATAAAGCAATGTACAATATAAAACAAAAATGAACGAACGACATTGTTTGTCTAATATGAATCAATATAACTTCTAAAACTTGTAGTATATATATATATATATATATATATATATATATATATATATATAACTTTTAATAATCCAAACCATATAATGTAACATCCCATATTTTATTTTACTTTATTTGATTATCATGAATATTATATTACATTTTCTTATTTAAATCCTAGTTTATTATAATATTTAATTCATTTTAGGTCGAGTTTGATTACCTTGCATGTATTTAGATTTTAATAAGTTCAAGTTATCATTCTCATGCCAAATATTTCAAGTAAGCTATAATCTCAAATGTTTTTACCACGAGTTCTTCTTGTTTGCTTTTATGGCCCATTTATTTTAAGAAGTTCAAATTATGGCCCATTATTTTAAAAGCCTCGTTACAGCAATCCTTTTTATTTAAATTCTAGCCCATTGAGTAAGCCCACCATACATTCTAGAACACCAATTCAGCAGCAATTCTCCCACGATGCTCTTTCCACATACATTCTAGAACACCAATTCAGCAGTATCCTCCACGATGCTCTTTTCACCGTTGAGATGTTTCAGCAAAGTAATCAAACAATCCCAGGAATTTTGGACTCTTAAACCTATGTTATTATCCAAACTCTTATTAATCTCCTCACTTTCGGCCGTAATTAAAAACCTAATCCCAAGCTCAGAAAGGACAATTAGAAAGCAATTCACAAATGATTCTCCCGAATCATCGACTCCAATTTTCATTGCTATTTTCTATATCTTATATACTATTCTTATTATGTAAAGCCTAGAAAACCAAACCGAAGCAGGCGA
>BMAC01000135.1:1707548-1720112 GCA_014905375.1 Phtheirospermum japonicum
TTACCCAAGATTTTTTTTTTTTTTTTACTATTATATCCGAAAATACAAAAGAAATTCTTACTTATTTCCAAAAGGTAAGAAAATCTCTTAATTTATGTCCAAAAAGTTAAGAAGATTCTTATTTTATATCCAGAAAAGTAAGAAAACTTATTAATTAATGTCCAAAATTTCTTACTCTATCATTTCAAAAATCTTGGGCAAAAGAAGAATATTTTTGGGAATAAAATCTCGGGAAGAAAAATAACTTTTAATAATCAAACCATATATGTAACATCCCATATTTTATTTTACTTTATTTGATTATCATGAATATTATATTACATTTTCTTATTTAAATCCTAGTTCTATTATAATATTTAATTCATTTTAGGTCGAGTTTGATTACCTTGCATGTATTTAGATTTTAATAAGTTCAAGTTATCATTCTCATGCCAAATATTTCAAGTAAGCTATAATCTCAAATGTTTTTACCACGAGTTCTTCTTGTTTGCTTTTATGGCCCATTATTTTAGAAGTTCAAATTATGGCCCATTATTTTAAAAGCTCGTTACAGCAATCCTTTTTATTTAAATTCTAGCCCATTGAGTAAGCCCACATACATTCTAGAACACCAATTCAGCAGCATTCTCCACGATGCTCTTTCCACATACATTCTAGAACACCAATTCAGCAGTATTCCTCCACGATGCTCTTTTCACCGTTGAGATGTTTCAGCAAAGTAATCAAACAATCCCAGGAATTTTGGACTCTTAAACCTATGTTATTATCCAAACTCTTATTAATCTCCTCACTTTCGGCCGTAATTAAAAACCTAATCCCAAGCTCAGAAAGACAATTAGAAAGCAATTCACAAATGATTCTCCCGAATCATCGACTCCAATTTCATTGCTATTTTCTATATCTATATACTATTCTTATTATGTAAAGCCTAGAAACCAAACCGAAGCAGGTGAAGGCTTCCGACCGAAACTCTCTTTGTTGCGGCCTTAAACCACTACAAAAAAACAGCAGTTTTCCGAGGGAAAAACCGAGGGACTACAAATTCCCTTGGAATTTTCCGAGGGGAAAATATTCCCTCGGAATATCCCTCAGAAATTCGGTGCCACTATTTTCCCCCATAATTACCGAAGGGAAAACCGAGGGATTTCCAAGGGAACATAGCCCTCGGAATTTTATTATTTTTATTTTTTAAAAAAATACAAAAAACCGAGGGGCGGGTTTTCCCTCGGTTTCAAACCGAGGGAACGCTATTCCCCTCAGTTTTCAACCGAGGGAATAGTGACCCCTTGGTTTTTTTTTGTTTTTTTTTTTAATTCAACCAAAATCGAGGGAATGTCTAATCCCTCGATTTAAAACCGAGGGAAAAGGTATTCCCTCATTTTAAAACCGAGGGATTCACATTCCCTCGGAAATTCAGTTATTTTAAAAAATAGAAAAAAAATTAAAAAAATCGTAAAAATGAAACCAATCCTATCATCTTAGGCACGTGGAGTGGTATTGACCCGATTTTGATCGAGAAATACCAACGAGCATGTGCGTATCCAAAAAAATATAAAAATTAATTATATTATTTATTTAGATACCTCTCCCCCTAAACTATTTAAATCCCTTTTATTAGGATTTGATGATTATTTTTTGGGTTTTTTCTTTTGCAGATGGACAGCGCGATTGAGAAATGGAGAGAAAGCAAACTATGCGTAAGAAAATATGTGCGGCAAAACTTTTCATTTTCCTTCCATTACTGTAGTGTAATGTTCAGATGGATTATGTTGCTACAACCCAGTTTTAGATTTCCTTTTCCCAAAAACCCTTTTCCATCTTCATCAAACTCAAAGCCCCCTTCTTTTTCCTATGTTCTTTTTCTTTTTTTCCTCCATCACCCTACTTTTGTTACTCTGCATATCCAAAAGGAGGGACAATTTATTGAGGCCTTTTTGGAAAAGTTTTCAAGAATTTTCATTTTAGACTGGCGCCGGTAAAGTGCCCTTTATTTATTTCATTTCTTCGATCCTTTTGTTGAATTATGTATTAAAATTGTATGTTTACCAAGTTATAAATATGTTTAGGATAAGCAAGTGAGTTGAAAACCCATTTGAAAAAACAATTTTAGATGAGTTCATCAGATTCTAAGAGATCGGTTTCCACAAGCTCACCCACTTCAGAATTGATCAGACTCAATAAGAACTCATTTCGATCGATAACTACGCGTTATTTATTTTTTCGGATTTTAAATAAAAAATGAAAAAAACTCAAAAAAATAGAAAACTTAGTAAAAAATAGAAAAAAAATCCAAGAAATTACGACCGGGGTGGGGAGGGGTGCGCCTCAGCGTTCCGAAAACAAACCCTATTTTTTATTTTTTTTCTATTTTTTTCGATTTTTTTTATTTTTTAAAATTTCTGAGGGAATCATTATTCCCTCAGTTTCATACCGAGGGAAACTGCATTCCCTCGGTATGAAACCGAGGGAATAATGATTCCCTCGGAAATTTTAAAAAATAAAAATAAAAAATGAAAAAAATAGAAAAATCGTAAAAAAGAAACCAATCCTATCATCTTAGGCACGTGGAGTGGTTTTAACCCGATTTCGATCGAAAAATACTAACGAGCACGTGCGTATCCACACGTATCGTGGGATTCGACCAACCACAAGATACGATCGATCGATGAACTCCTTCGGTAGGAAACGCGAAGCGACGAAGCGTCGTGATTTTGCCGAGTGTGCAAGGGGTGCGTCTCGGCGTCGTGGATCCACGGGGGTCGGGCGTCGATCGTTTAGGACGCGTTTTTTATTTTTTTTCCAATTTTAAATAAAAAATGGAAAAAAGACTCAAAAAATAGAAAAATTAGTAAAAAATAGAAACGAATCCCATTGTTTCACGACCGGGGTGGGGAGGGGTGCGCCTCGGCGTCGTGGAACCATGGGGGTTAGGTGTTGATCGTTTAGTAGGCATTTTTTATTTATTTTTTATTTTAGATGAAAATTGAAAAAAAAACTCGAAAAAATAGAAAGAATAGTAAAAAATAGTAAGAAATTACGACCGGGACGGGGAGGGGTGCGCCTCGGCGTGCTGGAAACAAATCCTATTTTTTATTATTTGTTTCTATTTTTTTCGAATTCATTTAAATATAAAATATTCCGAGGGAGTCCCTATTCCCTCGGTATGAAACCGAGGGAAATAGCATTCCCTTGGTTTCAAACCGAGGGATTAGGGATTCCCTCGGTTTATTTAATTAAAAAAAATAAAAAAAAAGTAGAAAAAACCGAGGGACTTTAATTCCCTCAGTTTTCCGAGGGACTTTAATCCCTCAAAAATTTTGACCTAATTAAACCAGCGGGCATGCCCACTGGTTTCTCACTTTGCGCTGCTGAAAAGTGAGAAAAAAGAGGAAATCAGAAGGAAAAAAAAAAGACGGATCCCTGAAACCGCCGAGCCTCCCTGCCACCGTCGAGCCATCGCCGAGCCACCACAGCAGAAGGAGTGACTACGAGCCATCCAACAGCCGCCGCCATAGCTCACTGCCTGCGGTCTCCATCGCCTCCGACACCGCCGCCCGCCACCTCGTCCAGCCGCCCGCCACCTGAACCAAACTTTTATGCACCCCAATTATAGATATTTAAATTAAAACACTTAAGTTTGCTGGCAAGAGTACGAGGAACTTGTAGGGTGATGAGTTTGACTCGAGTCGTATCTCTCGAGGAAATAACAATTCGGTCTTTCGGATATTTAACTCAATTTACGAACTAAAATAAAATACATGTACATTTGGGGTTTTAAAAGATGTTGAATTGATCATTATAGCTAAAGCAATAATTAAACTAAGGATAATTAAACTAATTACTTTAAACTAGATTATCAACTACGAGCAATAACGATGATTAAAATCTAATTAGCGAATCTAAGAGCATGAAAACAAGAAATTATCACTAAGCAATGTATCATATGAATCTAAGAACGAGTAAATAAACATAAATCAATCGCATAAGTAAACTAAATTAATCCAATATCCAAGCATGAAATGATTAACTAATTAAACTAGTTCTAGAAATAACTAAGAAATTAACTACGAAATTAACTAAGAGTTTAGAGTACTTATTGTAACTAATAAAAGCAATGAAAAGCTCCAGCTATTTCGGAGTTGCACGTCGATCTTGGGTGAAGATTGAATCCCAAACGCGAATTCGATGTCTCGGACGCGTTGTTCTTCGATCCTTGATCTCCGTCTTCAAATATCATTATGAGACGTGAAGTTATGTTTATTTTGAGCTAAGAAACCCTAGGTAATCGTGTGTCTTCGTATCTCTTCTGAAAAATCGAAATATGGAGGGTATTTATAGACATAACAAGTCTTGGCGCACACGAAACCCTAAAATCGCAAAACTAGGCCATCACGTCGATGATGCATCAACCGACGCAGGCTGGGTCTCGGCATCGACGCGGTCTGGGTGTGCGCGTCGGATGGGCGGGTGCGTCGACTGACGCGTGCTTGGATCGACGCTTCAGAAAGTTGCGTCGACGTTGCGTCGATCGACGCCTCTTCAATCGACGCTTCAGATTGTTGTGTCGGCAGCGCGTCAGCTCCGCGTCGATCATCGTGGATCATGGCTCGCGTCGACGGAGCGTCGACGCTCGCGTCGGTCGACGCGATAGAGCGTCTGTCTCCTTTTCTCGATCGTTTTGCTACTCGTTCACCGTAAAGCTCGTTCTCCTATTCTTGAACATTGAACTTCGTCTATTACGCGCTGAACTCTTCTGTTAACTTAGCTGTAAGGTGAAAAACAACAAAATATCACTTATTTGCATCAATTACGATTAAAATACGGTAAAATAAGCTGGAACTATAAAAGTACGGAATTACGCTTAAATGATCCAACTTATACCAAAAACAAATAGAAAAACGAACTAAAAAGCTAATACAATAACGACAAATCAACGTTAATCAACTACCCCACGCTTAATTAGTTTGTTCGTCCTCGAATAAACAATAAATTTAAAGTATAACTAGAATGAAAATCATTTCAAGCAAAGAGTCGTGCTATGCTACATACATAATTTTGAAAATTTAGATACAAGTAACGTAACATCAAACACTCCACCCTCATTACAATGTCGCTTCAAAATAAAATCATGCTTCCTCACGAAGGATAATATATATGTGTACGCTCAAAAGCACTCAAGTATTTTCTGCATGGGACGTGTATACACTCAAATCATACAAATACAAGCACAATAAATAAGCACAGTAAATCAATCTCTTTTCAATCGCAAATTAAGTGTGCTGTCAAAACTAAGAATCGGAAAAGGACTTTACGGGTTGTAATGTAAGGCTCTTTGGACGGGTATGGAATATATAAGTCGTGTGGCTAAATAAATCACCCAACCTAATCTAATTACGAAGCAATTTGCTTCACCTTGTTCAAAAATAAAAAAACCTCACTAAACACTCATAACGTAGCCTTTTAAATATAGGCTATTTCCCAACTCGCAAACCATAAAACCGACTTGAAGCTCGGAAACCACTTAATCACAACTCTTTTGCCTCTTAAACATAAGGCTTCATAAAATAAACAGTTAGACTCAAGCCTTTACAAGCGCGTAGGCAGTTAATTAACACTATCCACCATCCTATTATTTTCTTTTTTTTTTCTTTTTTTTTAATTTCCCCCTTTATTATTTTTTTATTGGGTATTATCTTTTCTCTCTCTCTCTCTTTTGGATGGTGGTCCTATATTACAAAAATTCATAAAAATCAAAAATTCCTAACAATATTTCCAAAACACTAATAACCAAGAAAAATAGCGAAATCCTACCCCACGCTTTTAATGGGTAAGTAGGGGTCGACTCAAAAATAAAATCACTCATGGCTATAGGCATGGATTATTTGGCTATGATTGGCTCATTCAGAATTTATAGTGGCTAAAAATATATGAATATGGCCGGAATAGGGTTTTATATGTGCCTTAACTTCATTTTCAAAGTCGACTACACACAGCAGTTTCAAAGAGATATCAGAACTGAAACTTATTCAAGTACATGCAAAGATGATAATCACTCAGGCTACTCACTGGCTTTTTGCATTAAAAAGTTTTGAATTGACGCTGCTTTTAAGGTTTGTGAAATCAATTGCGTTCAAGTACCATTTTACAATATATAAATAATAATTTTTTTAAAAATTTATGCACTTATGCACGCTCAAAGATGAAAACAAATAATCATACATAGTCAACTTCGACAGGCAAGCCATACAAACACAATTATCGCGCAGGAATAGCAATTATTACAGGCCAAGTATTAAATAAAATTACACAATTAATCAATACAAATCACACTCGACCACCCCCCTCTCTAAAAATCCTGGCAATCTCCGGATTGCCACATATACATCCAAAATTCAAAGAGATGAAGGAAAAAGAAAACATCCCTAAAATAATAGTAGTCGAGCCGCTACTCGTCGATTTGTGTAATTTGGCCTTGCTTTAACGTGCACGATATGAATTGTCCTAAAAAAATAAAACAAGCAAAAACAAACAAAATAACAATATTTTTGGATTTTTTATAGTTTTCCTTTTTTTTTAAAATAATGCATAATAAAAATAAAGAAACAAGATTTAGAACTCGCGGGAATCATCATCCTCGGGGTTCTCGTCGACATCCATGCTTGGTGTGGGTTATGCCGCCTCAAATCGTTCCTCGAGCTTCGAAATGCGAGCTCGCATCTTCCTTAAGCTCCGACGGTTTTGCTCGTGTTTCGTATCAATCTTCTCGTCGATGATTTGGAGCTTATCGAACATATTCAATTGGAATGCTTGGTTTTCTTCGAAAAATTGGCCCCAATCGGGATTTGGGCCCGAAGTAGAACGGCCGCTTGCTCCATATCCGTGTCGCCATCGTCTTCGTCCGGTCGAGACGAAGATCCTCCTTGAGTCGAAGACCTCACTCGGGGTGCAGGGGCACGTGTCAATGAAAGTGAAGTAGTCTCGAGTGGATGAAAACCGCTTTCGGCCGGATCGAACCCGAAGTGACGGGCAAGGCTGGTAACGTATGGCGCGAAGGAGAGAAGTGGCGTCTTACTTCTCGGCGTACCCTTAGTAACATTATAGAATCCTTGCAAGATCAAGGGGTATAATCGGACTTGACGACCATCGAAAAGACATTGAAGAACGTAGAGCTCGGACTTATTCGTGTAAGTGGCCTCGTTCTTGCATAAAATGATGTGGCCGAGGATCTTGTAGGCGACATAGAGGGCATCGTCTTGAATTTTCGAGCAAGGAAATCGCTTGCAATCGCCCGTGTTTCCCCCGGTGATCATCCCCCCAAAAGTGGCTAAATCGAAGCCTTTAACTCCTACCGGGTGGTCCCCTTCGGTCGGGAAACCAAATATGTTGCCAAAAATCTCCTCGTCGACATAAACATCATTCCCACCTAGCCGACACGTGAACGTCTCGTCGTTCCGGTTTGCTAAAGTGTAGAAAAATTCGAGCATAAGCTCGCTAAATCCGGGAAGGTGCATTTGGGCGAAGTACCCACAATTGAGGCCCTCGACATAGCGGGAAAGGTCGGTATGGTGTTCCGATCCATTCGAGGCCTCTTCCTCAAGTCCATTAACGTTCAAAATCCTATGATTAGCGAACCCCCATTTTCGTTAATTCTTAAAAACGTCCCCTTCCTTTTTTTTTGTAAATTGGGAACGGTGAGCCGTATTTCCCTGAGATATCCTTTCGTTTACCCACTCGAGACATTATCAAACAATACGAAAGCGAGCGGGAATGATAAACCTTGAAAATAAGCCTCTTTGATTCTTTGGGGAGTTTTGTCGAACACTTAGCGTGCGTGTTCAACCAACAAAATATTTGAGTAATCCTTGCACCAACAACTTCCCAATACACAACCAAACAACAAAATAATGGTCCCAAGATAAGTATACGCGAAGTACTTCGTCGATTTTTCGTAGAAACGAACGAATTGCCCGAATATTGGAGTTTGGCCCGTGTTTGCTCCAACCCTTTGTAGCTTGGTTTGGGGATTTGTTTGAATTAGAACTTGGAGGTGGGGATTCTGGGAAAAGTAGTAGATGGGGGATGAATTGTTGTGGTTTTGTTTTGGTGGTTGTGAGAAATTGAAGAAAGAAAAAAAAAATTTGAAGAAGAAGGAAGAAATTTGAAGTTGGGAATTGAAAGGTGAAGGAAAAGAAGGGGTTAGGCTATTTTAAAGGGTTTTTCCTGGGTTTCCCGCGGGTCAAAATGTATATGGGTCGGGTTGGTCGGGAAAAATCCGGTTTTAAACACGTTCTGGGCCAGTCCGGATTTCGCGTCGACGCTGCGTCGACCTACGCGAGCATCCTCGGCGTCGACGCGGGCGGAATTCTGGGTCGATTTTTCTTCGCTCGTTTGATCAATTCTCCTCGTTCGAGTCCTTCCATCTTTTCTAAACAAATAAAAATCAAAAATTAAAATTAAAATAAAATGAGAATAAGGTACAAAAGGATACAAAAAGCTCGGGTTGCCTCCCGAGAAGTGCAAATTCTAACATCGCTTGCTCGACGCTACTTTTCATCCGTTTAATTCCAACAGTACGGTGGATCTCCAAACTCCACCGATTTATTAACGCGAGTCTTCCTTCGTTTGTCATAATAAGGCTTCAATCTATGCTTGTGAACTTGAAAGGTTGAATTTTCGACCTCATCATACAACGTGGCTACTCCATACTCGTCCAATTCTTCTATCGAAACGGTCCGCTCCATGCAGTTCCAAAATCAGTTGGGTCATATTTACTTTTATGATTATACAGCACTAACTCTCCAACCTCGTACTGCATGTTTTTAATTTCCCTTGAGCGAACCTCCTTCGATTTCTTTTTCGGTATCCAAGTGCTGTTGAACACCTCGCCCTTGTTCTTTGTACGTGAAATCTTTTGATGGGGTCGAGAAAATCGTACATAGAATGATTTAACGGTGGTTTCAACTTAACATCTAACTCATCCCGAAATTCTTCAATAATATCGCTCATGTCGATACCTAGTAACTCGGTCAACTCTTCTCCACTCAATTTCTTCTCGTCGTTAAACTCATCAACCTCCTTATCGAAGTCATCATTTTAAGTATCCTCCTCCTCTCCCCAAAATTCGGCATCGTCCCCGTCGTCTAATTCTTTTACAACCACGACTCCCATAAGCTCGTGAGTGCATGATGTAACGGAATCAACAAATAAACAGTCATCTATCATGGCAGGGGAAAGAGTATTTTGAATATCCTTTAGAGAAAACGTCACTTTCTCGCCCAAAACGGTCATGGTCATCCTCTCTTTGTGAACATCAATTAGCGTATGGGAGGTAGACATAAATGGGCGCCCCAATAAAATGGTATGCTCCGTGCTCTCAGTCGGTACTTCGCCTATATCCAGAACCACAAAATCAACCGGGATTACAAGCTCTCCAACTTGTACTAAAACATCCTCAACTATTCCCAAGGGTTGTCGGGTTGAGCGATCGACCAATTGTAGTCGCATCGTAGTAAGTTTCAGTGGCCCAAGATCAAATTCTCTATAGAGTGAATAAGGCATAAGATTAATTCTTACTCCAAGATCTAACATTCCTACTGTTTTTTGTCCATTAGCCAACGAAATGGTGATACAGAAACTTCCACGATCGCGTTCCTTGGATGGAAATGGCTTCTTAGAAATCGCTCTAACTTCCTTCGGCAATGTTACGTATTGATCCATCAGTAAGCGTCTCTCTTTTGAAGCAAGTTCCTTGAAAAATTTAACATAGGCAGGCATTGTCTTGATTACCTCCAAAAGTGGTAGGTTGATATTAACATTCTTCAATAGGTTGTATAGCTCCATGAACCTCTTGTTCTCTTTCGCTGGACGCAATCGGCTCGGAAAAGGAACAGCATCCTTAATTGGTGTCGCCAATTGCTTCGGTGGTGATTGTTTAAGAATGCCGTCATTGCCACGTGAGTTATTTGGAGTCGCCCCTTGCATGGATCTAGGAACATATCGATTAGATGATTTATGCAACTGACCCACTGGGTTAGAATTATCTCCCTTGCCAAGATTTGGTCTTTTATCCTCGACTTCATCTTCTTGGTCCACTATGCCATTATCAATCTTCTTTCCACTGTGAAGGACTTGAACTGCCGATGCCTGTTCTGCTTGGCTAGGAAGTTTACCTTTTTCGTCTGAGAGTTTGGCTAAGTGAGTTGATAATTGGCCTATTACTACTTCAAGTTTCCTCTGCCGAGCTGTATTCTCAGATATAGTCCTCTTCATGTCATTGATTTCGTTTTTAACCTCAGCGAGTCCATCTCGATTTTTAAGAGTCTCGGCCACTTGATTCTACTGCTAAACCAATAGCTGATCATTTGTACCTCCTCTTGGTTAAGGCCATGAACCACAAATCTTCCAACCTCGTCAACAAAGTAGTTCAAAAATGCCAAGGGGTCTTCATGAGCACCTCCGTGAAAAGTCGGGAGTAAGTTAAGTTGGTGCATTTTGATCTCCACTTCCCTTGCGGTTGGTCCGAGCACAATTGCTGACCTAAAAGGTACAACCTTTGGTCGCGCCAAATCGCGCTGTCTAGGGGCTCGATCTCCCCTTGGTTCCCTAACTCGGTCATTAGCTCTCTCGTAGTGGTCGTTATATCCGTAATGGTTCTCGCGCTCTGTTTTGCATGTAATTGTTGTGTTTTTCCTAGTATTTTTAGTTATAATTTCATGTTGATTTAAGTAGTTTTTAATAGAATTTTATTAAGTCTTTATGTGGTTTTTCTTGTTTTGTTGTTTTTCACTTGTGTTTCCACCCAAAAAATGACCAACGCCTGGAGTGACGCATAGAACACGAACGCCTCCCAGACCTGCACCACAAAAACGGATTAGAAAGGACCACCGGTGATTTTCCGGTGGAAACCTCTCCGATGCTTAAGTCAGTAAGCGCTTGAGGTGTTTTCCAGAAAATAAGAAGGAATGTTTTTGAAGACATACCTTTTTCAGCCCCAAGGCTGGAATATTTATAGCTTTTCCCCTGGTGGGGACCCCATCCGGGGTCTTAGGGGCACATGGCGAGAATCAAGGGTTGTTACGCAACCGATTCTGACAAGTGGTCCCACTTGTCTCCTTATCGGGTGTCAAAAGACCAGGCCTGTCTTGGTCTGGTTTTCTCTCCCTATCCAGGATCATGATTCCTGAGCTGAACAATTCTCCAATCGCCAGGTCTTTCATGCGAAGGCATACTATCTTCATTTCCTTTTATTTGGCCAAGCTTGGGCTTATAGCTCTAACTCATCCTGAGCTATTCCTTCTCAAATTCTGGACTGGCGTGTCAGTTCCGTGTGAATTCCTTCAAGAGGAGATCCATCTGATCCGTCAGGGAAATCTAGCCCAGGTCTGGGTAGAGTCGTTACCCCTTTTAAACCTAGCCCCAAGACAGATCTACCCATACCAGGCCAGATCTATTCTCGCCCTATCAACTCCTACCCCCGAAATGGTACGGGTAGAGCTGTAAGGTCATTTATTCGCGCCTTTATATGGGTCGGTCCCATGTCCTTTAGTGATTCTCGTACTGGTACGAATCCCGAGATATCCGCTTATCAAACAAACTCAATTATTGGCATTAGTGACGCCGCCTCATCTTCCTGAAACGGTCCTTATTCCCACGTTTCTGACAAGTGGAGGGTGTGATTTGACTTAGTACGCTTGATATTCCAGCTCAGCACATAGGGGGCCGTGTGCATTTAATGTGGGGATCCCATCAAATCTCATTCCCTCGATTTTCGTTTTCAAAAATTACCAACTTCCTTTTGTCCCTCCAAATTTCCTTTTTTGTCTTACTTTTCAAATTCCATCTCTCTCAAACTCTTGAGTCCTCCTCCTCTTCTTTTTCTCTCTAATAATTCCGGTAATTCCAGCGATCTTCGTCTATTTTCATCCCGTTCCTCCGGTAACCAAATAATCAGGTACTCCTTCTTCCCCTTTTATACATCGTTTTTTCCTTAATTATGTCAGCCTCATCTTCTGAGTCAGGTTCCGGCGAAGGTAATTCATCTACCTCGCTGGATAACTCCACATCCTCTATAAATATTTCTTCACCGTAGTTTCCTCCGGTGGCCCCGATAGAAAGACCTCCGGCGATTCTTGCCCCTCCCCCCTCGGACAACATAGTTTCCATAGTGAGTAACAGGACCCTCAGGGAGATCCACTCCACCTTTTTAATTTCTAATGATTTTACGTTTACTAGTTCGGCGCCGAGTGAGAGGGCTTCCTCTCCCCCCGCCGGACATTTGACCTTTTATGTGGACCAATTCCACTCCGGTTTAAGCCTGCCGGTCCACTCTTTTATAATCGCCATTTCCCGTCTGTACCAAATTCTGGTACAGCAGTTTTTACCCAACGCCATCCGCGTTATGGCAGGGTTCCATTTAGCATCCCAGTATGCCGGCATAACGCCAACAGCTCAGCTCTTTCTTTCCTTATTCCAAGCGAATAGCGCTTTTGGTTTCTTCTACCTCTCAGGCCGGGCTGATGTCCATTTCCTGACCGGTTTACCCTCGTCCCATAAAGCTTGGAAAAA
>BMAC01000136.1:18386-28488 GCA_014905375.1 Phtheirospermum japonicum
TTGGCGGGGTCATTTTCGATGCGATCAAGAGCAAAACTAGCCATTTCCAATGCATCACTATAGCTTCGAACGTATCTTTGCACGTTTCCCATCGGAAGGTAAAGAGGATAAGCCAATTAGGAGGAAAACAACTATAATCAAGAGCCCTGTAATCCATGCGTCTCTCTATCTCTACCACGCCGCTTCAACAATCAAGTCACAAGTCACGCCACAACTTTCTTTTCCTACGTTTGTTTTCGATGGAACCCATGACCCTTCCTCTAAACAACTAAACCCAAATATTCGAAATCCACAATATACTAACTGAAATCGACATCACAACCACGAAAACCCACGAAACCCAACCCAAACCATCTCGGTATCATAGTATCATCAGCCCCACTCGAGTAAAACGCAAACATCCGGTAAACGAATAATGCCCTAAAAACCCCCGACGACAAAGTACAAAGAACAAAACGGAGGAGAACAAAACATCAAACACCTTGGCTGCAAGTTTCAAACCCGATCTCCGTGCATTAGCCAGGGTCCACACATCCTAGCACAAGCTCGTCACTTCCGCCAGAATCAAAATCACAAGGATCACGAAAGGCACCGTGGTAAACCACATAGCGGCAGGTGGCGAACACGAAGAGCGTGGCCAAATGGTGGCCAATAAATAGAACTCGGTCGGGTAAAAGACCAAGTAATCGCCAAAAAATTTTCTAGCACATCCCCTCCGTCAATTCGAGTGCGGCGATATGAAGAACAGAGAGTTTATTCCGGAGCCGAACGAAGAATTGATGAGATAGTGGTTTGGTGAAGACATCGGTAGTCTGATCAATAGAAGGGACAAACTGAACCGTCAGCAATTTCTTCGCAATGAGGTCGCGAACAAAATGAAGATCTAACTCAAAATGCTTCATATGAGACTGGAGAACATGATTGGAGGCAACAACAACATGATTGGAGGCAACAACAATAGCACTTTGATTGTCGACCCAAATCGTAGGAAACAGCAGGAAGAGTGACCTGAAGCCCATGTAGCAAGGATCGGATCTAAACTAATTCAGCAGTAGCATGAGCGAGGTTGCGATATTCAACCTCAGTGCTGGAACTCAAAACAGAGGTCTTCTTCTTATAACACCAGGAGACAATATTGCATCCGAGAAAAATACAAAATTCAGTGATGGATTTTCTTTCATCCAGATCACCAGCCGAGTCGGACTCTGAAAAGCCTGTTAGAGTAAAGAATGAGGTTTTACTTTAGGTTATGCCATAAGGAATGGTACCGTCAAGATATCGTAGAATTATCTTGACAACTCGCAAKTGTGTGCTGAGAGGATAGTGCATATATTGGCACACTTTGTTGACGTTGTAAGAAATATCAGGTCGAGTAATTGTGATATACTGAAGAGCTCCAACAATACACCTGTAAAATATTGGATCAACAGTGGGTTCCCCTTGAGATTTAGAGAGGACAGGAGAGACAACCATCGGTGTTGGGGTGGTTTTAGCTCCAGCCATACCAGCTTTTTCTAGAAGAGTCAAAATGTACTTGCCTTGATTCAGATGTGGACGTTGAGCAGTGTGAGAGACCTCAATGCCAAGGAAATGATGCAGTTCACCTAKATTATTTAATGAAAAAGATAAATMCAGGTGAGYAATAAGCTTCGAAATTCCAACTTTGTCGCTACCGGTGACGAGGATGTCGTCAACATACACTAAAACCCAGATGCAGCCTGAGGAAATGGTGGAGTAGAAAATAGAGTTATCATCCCGGGAGGCAGAGAAACCAAAACGAATAAGAACAACTCGCACTTTTCCAAACCAGGCGCGGGGAGCCTATTTAAGCCCGTAAATCGCTTTCGACAATCTACACACCTGAAGAYTGGTACCCTCCTGTTCAAAGMCAGGTGGCTGAGCCATGAAGATTTCTTAGTCCAGTTTGCCATGCAGAAAGGCATTATTGATATCGAATTGTTTGATCGGCCAATTATAGTTGACAGCGATGGAGAGCACAACTTGTATAGTGGTAGCTTTAACAATCGGGCTGAAAGTGTCAGAAAATTCAAAACTGGGCACCTGACTGTATCCTTTGGCGACTAATCTGGTTTATATCGAGCAACAATTCCATCAGCATGAGTTTTCAGTTTTGAACACCCACTTGCAACCAATCAACGACTTGCCCGGAGGTAGCTCAGAGAGAGACCATGTCAGGTTYTGAAGGAGAGCTTCATACKCTTCACACAAAGCTTCTTTCAACTTGGGATGTGTTAAGGCTTCAAAATAGAAGGAGAGCTCCCTGAAGTCGAGGAGCTCCGTGCTGAGCACCTTGGGCTTGTAAATTCCTGCTTTAGCTCGCRTTATCATGCGATGTTTACCTGCAAAACGATTAGCACTAGGCACAGAAGAAAAAGGAGAAGCATGCTGAGAGCTCATTATTKRTAATTCAACAGTAAGAGGAATAGTAGAGGGACTGGRTTGAGTGGAGGATAGTGGGATTGGCTGATGGGGAGGACTAGGAGATTGGAACATTTGAAGTGGTGGTGAGGTCGCACAGTATGAATTATGGGGAACCTGTATAAGAGGGGTCGGACCAAGTATGGAAGGCTAAATAACAGACTGTGGTGAGGTCGCATGTGGTTGTGGTGAGGTCGCTGGCACATGTGGCCAGGTCGCGTGTGGTTGGGTTGAGGTCGCAGAAGATAGTGGAGACCTCTCCGACGGTGTAGTAGTATGAGGAATAGATATAAGAGGTGGAGTACCAAGAATAGATGGTTGAATATTGGAGCAAGAGTGAGGTTCAAAATTCTGAGACAAGGGAAATTTAAGCTCGTCAAAGATCACATGTCTGGTGATTATAACCTTKTTATCTGAAGGTAAGACTTTGAAACCCTTATAGTGTTCACTGTAACCAAGGAAGGTACTAGGTTACGACCTGAACTGAAGCTTATGTTTATTGAGTGGTCTAAGATGAGGGTAACAGAGACACCCAAAGGGTTTGAGATGAGTGTAGCTGGGAATTTGATTTAGCAATTAAGCGTGGGGTAGTTGATTAGCACTAATTTGTCTTTATTTTAGTAGGTATTTTAGTTTATTTTTCTTATTATTTTTGGGCTTAAATTCGTATATTTGTAATTACAACTTATTTTACCGTGTTTTGATCTAAATTGATGCAAAGAGGTGAGTTATCTCTGTTTTTCGCCATACAACTAAGTAAACCGGAAGGGCTCAGCACGTAAGATATGAAGGTTGATGATTAAGAGACAAGAATCGAGCGTTCCGGCGAAAATATAGCAAGTTTTTGGAGGCTAACGGTAAGCCTTACCGTAACCAAACATCACTGTAAGAAGGCAATAGAGATATTTACGGTAGCTGTTTACGGTAGCTCCTTACCGTAAAGTGCTACCGTAAATGGGCCCAAAACTGACTTAACAAACTTGCGGCCCAAGATACACGATTTCTATATAAACCACCCATTAATCCAAGTTTCAAGCATACTTGTGACCCTAAAAACTTACCAAAAACATATTCCTAGGGTTTAGAGTAGGATTTAAACACAAAAATGCGAGTATCAAAGAGGAGATCGAAGATTCGACGAAGACGAGTTCCGGAGCTCGTTCGACGCCGTTCATCCATTTCTTGACCGATTTGTAGCGTTTCTCTTTGGATTAGCCGAGGAACTTTCAATTTTCAATAGCTAGAATAAGTACTCTACAACTTTTACTTAGTTTCTTAGTTTTAATTCTTAGCTTTCAAGCTTTTTGAATAATAGTTAGTTTTATGTTCTAAGCTTTGCTTCCGTATTTGAATTTGGTGAACGTTTTTAGTTTAGTTAATCTTTATTTAGATTCAATTTTACATGCTTATCGTTGGATATTTGATGCTTGGATTGGTTGAGAATATTCATGCGATTGATTTTCATTAGTTTTTGTAGTTTTTATGCTCGTTTAGTGATCGTTAGGATCGTAGTTGGATAACGCATGCGTATTCATAATTCGTAGTTGATTTATTTAGTCAGTTTAAGATTTTTCAGGTTGCTGGCGGTTTAGTTTAGTCTTTAGTTATTAATTAAATTCGACTTTTAATTAGAATTGCATACTAGTTAATTAATTAGGGAATTAATTTAGGTTTTAGTTAATTAAATTTAGAATTTTAAATTTAGTTAAGCATAAGATTTAGTTTTCCGCTGGTTATATAGGTTAAATAATTTAGTTAATTTTAGTTGGTAATTTAGAATAATTAATTTAGAATTTAAGTTCAAGTCTTACGCTTCAAATTAGTAGTTAATAATCAATTTCAAACAAAACCCCAATTTGTATAAGTTTATGTGTTTAATTATTATTGAGAAAAACATCCAAGATACCGAACAGTTGTCCTCGAGAGAATCGACTTGAGTCAAACTCACCACCCTACAAGTTTCTCGTACTCTTGCGAGCAAGCTTGCGTGTTTAAAGTCAATTATCTTATAAACGGGTGCACAAAAGTTTGGTTCATTTATATAATTTCTTTAATTCATTAAACTAAATATCCTTTTTATCTACCTCTACCTAAGCCCGGTTACGACCCGTTTAGACCCGTGGTTTTATTTGCATTCATACTCGGCGTGATTTAGTTGCAAGCATATGAGAAAATTCTTTTTGTAATGACGTGAGAGTTCACATATATAATTAGCTTATACACTTGAGTGTTTGAGTGAATCTCATGAGAGGTTATTGGATCGTATGTGATTTGCGTCATTTAACTTTTAGGGTGCGTTATGCACATTTCGCAATGGCTGACCATTTGGAAAAAAAAACATTATACCTTGTTTCGTTATGTTTTGTTGTTTGAGGATAAGCAACGATTTAAGTTTGAGGATGTGTGATATGTCGTAAATATACATGGTTTTTAGGAATTTTTATCGACATATTTTTGGTGATCATGATCTTAAATGGCGTATCTTCATCTTATTTTTTATTTTCGAGCGGACGCTATCGTTTGTTGGTTTTAGTGCAGTTTGGAGCGGTTTTATGCAGTATTTTACGACTGGGGATACGAATGAGCATGGATAATACTAAATAGAGATGAATCGATATTTTCCTGGAACACCATTGCTACATTGGTGTCATTGCTAGTGTTGCGTAACAAAAGAATCAGAAGAAGCGGAACAACAACAGAGCAAGAGAGTTAGAAGAGTAGCAGTAAATTAGAAGGGCGACAAGACCATGTTTCTTGACGGTGTCGCTCATTTTTTTTTTATGGTGTCACTGTATAAGAGAGGGTGAAGCGGCTGATGACAGGGGTTATATATATAAGAGTACAGAGGAGGAAAAAGGGGTTCGACGGAGGAGAGATCTTCTTGGGACGAGACACCACTCAAGAGACACGAGACGGACGACGAAGGAGACAGAGATCTTCTTCGAGGCAGACATTTTCTCTCTTTTCTCTTCCTCTTTATTTTCATTCACTATGGACGCCCTACGTGACTAATTCTTTCCTTTGCATTGGGTTGAAGACGATTGAAACCTTAAAAATTATGCTTTGAGATCGAATTAGTTTATTTATTTTCAATTTATGATTCTATATATTGATTATTTTGCATGCTTATCTTCATGGTTGTATGTTTAGTTTATTGATTGGCCACCTATAACTCTATACATGATATCTATTACTTGATGAATAATTTAGCCGGTTTAGATTATATATTTATCATAAGAAGCAACTAAGATAGATAAATAGCTGGATTATGCATTATCGTTTTTAAAGTTATTGTTGGGTTTATTCGGCACGATTGTTGGGGTTTCTTAATAATAAGGGTTAACGTGAAAGGATTATTTTATGTAACTGAGATAGGAGATAGAACCTTAGATTCAACGACAATGAGATAGAATTGTGAATTTATATTTTTCAATCAAGGATCAACTTGACACTTGAAGGTGGAAATCAAATCAACCAAGGAAATTTCGTCGCATATTTATTTTCATCCTTTTCATTGCTTTCGGTTCTATTTTATAAATTCTTAGTTTTCTTATTTTTATTTTTAATATTTTTAGTTTTATAGATTTTAAAACCGAAACCCCAATTTTAAATCACATCGTTAAAGAATCTTAATTACATTCTTCCCGTGGATATGCTCACGCTACTATATATATTTTAAAGTAATGTTT
This sequence comes from Phtheirospermum japonicum, assembly GCA_014905375.1. Taxonomy (NCBI): domain Eukaryota; kingdom Viridiplantae; phylum Streptophyta; class Magnoliopsida; order Lamiales; family Orobanchaceae; genus Phtheirospermum; species Phtheirospermum japonicum. Next base: position 24,515 of record BMAC01000136.1, read on the forward strand.
TATTTGGGTGTTTAGACAGCACTACCAAACACAATATTGACCAAATGTTAATTTTCTATCATCTAGGTCAGAAGCCTAGTCTGAATCTGAAAAAAGGTAGGTTATTTAACAAGATGCAAACCATGTTCTCTGGTGCCTGAAATGTATCTCATCAAACGTTTGACAACAATGATCAAGGGGGTTCTGTATGAATAGACTAAGTTCATTAACAACAAAACATATATCATGTCAAAAACCACAGGCTGCCAATCATCTGTCCATAAACTTTCCATCAAATATGATTGAAGTTTTATAATTGACTTTATATGATTATAACAAATGCGTCAATTTTCTTTTCAATAAAAATGTTTGTAGATTATTTATTTTCATGATGTTTTCAGAAAATATGTGAACCTACAAGAGTATCATGATAGGTTGAAAAACATATGGACATTTTAAATAATAGAGGAAGTAAGGTTTAACAAGTTTATTATAAAAAGTAAAAAAATATGGTTCATGTGCGACACAAGTGTACCTTAGTAATGATAAAAATATAAGCATAAAATGCCAGATAAAAGTAATTATTGTATTTGCAGTCCTGAAAGTGGGGGAAAAGCAAAATAAGACCGAAATTGTTTCATCGATCCGTTGGAATCAAGATTTTAATTATTGTGTTTTCATCAAAAATAAATAAATTACATCAAAAGATTGTTATTATTGTTTTATTCACCATATGTTGATTCACGAGAACACAAAATTCAGGTTTTTGAAGCGTGACATTTGACAAACAAAGATAGCATCTTTATCGGATGAACACCCTTCAAACTAGCTGTACATCAACGAGAGATGAAGTATTTAAAAAACAATTAAATTGACCACGCAATATTCCATCTCTTGAAGGATCTCACCAACCATCCTATTTTCACTGTAAACACACAACAAATAAATCAAATGTATAAGATTAACTTTCGTAATTAACTATTCCATATCATGCGTTTACAAAGAGCATAAGATTAAGAAGTCCAGGGCTAATTAATATATTACGTACTACCAACTTCTAGTCTTTGACATGTTGGTTGCAAGAAATATTAAAGAAAGAAATTGATCTCAACACCAATCATCCTGTCACTATATATATAAAGGCTACTCCCCTTCCTGACCAAGCAACACACCCAACACCATTTGTTCTTTTAGGTGTACGTTTAAATCCACAAGTAGAAATTTAGTTGAGATCATATATGGGAATGCCATTGAAGATGCSCCACCTTACTTATGCGGTGGCATTTTTCTTGATAGCCACCAGTGTGGTCGCTGAATACAAGCCTTCTCCAGCACCTCCATCAAATTCACCATCACCACCTCCGCCCGTTAGCAAACCCACTACACCACCACCAAGTAAGACACCACCAGTTTATGGTCAAAGCTCACCACCACCTAAAACTGTTCCCAAATCTCCATTGCAATCAAATTCACCCCCATCTGTTCCCAAAACCACTCCACCACCACCTACAACTGTTCCCAAATCTCCTCCAACGTCACCATCAACTCCTAGTGCTCCCAGATCTTCCCCACCTCCGCCATATCACTATTAATCATCCACCATCACCCGGACATTATGAAGTTCAGATATGGAGTTTCAGTGTTTTTCTCATTGTMCCATGCACCTTTTATTTTGTAGCATTTTCGTATTGGAATAAATTGGGTCTCACAACAAGATCCCTATGCATGTACCTATATTCGGAAATCATGTGGTAGTTTATGTGTGGATCTGTTTTTATTGTTTCTTAACTACAAGAATACTARCAGGATTATTTTATGCGGAAACATTCCCACGAAATCAAATATATGATCCTTGCGCATGCTGCAACTAWTATTCAAAAGTCCACCTCAGATCCCTATTTTTGAATCAGAAAATTAAAAGTAAACAAAAACTAACCAGAAATTGATCATTTTCAACAACATATTCCTATTCCAGACTATATTAACATTGCACTTTAATTATTAAGCTGCAAAATGAGGACAAATTAAACACACACGCTCTAGAAAAAAGGAATAATGAAGAATAAGAAACACCGGTTTAATGGCCCCTTAGTAACATAAATCCCTACCTCAACATTTTAGTTATTATAACATACTTTCATAAATGTAGAAATTTAAGATAGGTTTGACAATAAGCTTAAACAATGATGTCAAAGAAAAAATGGCTCGTAATGGATTTTTAGAATTAGGTCACCTCATAATAATTACATCTCAGATTGAGCCTCATATATATATATAGCAAACTTGTAGAAGAATCTAGGAGACCTGGGTAGGGCTGTGCGAATAAAACGTAAGCATTATGGGTACAAGAGTATTTACAGCTAGCACTATGGCGGCATCTTGTGGTTAATGCCGTTCTCATCCTTCGTACTCCTGGTGCATGGTACTGTTGTGACGTCTGCATGTGTGAGCTTTTTATTATCATCCGTTCCTTATGACAACCTGGTCTCATGACTACCTCATGACCAGGTTGCTAGTCTGCTGAATTATCTTGCAACCTCATGTAACATGATGATATTAGGTCGCTGGTCACCCCATGATGAGGTCGCTGTTCTGCCAGATTAGCTTGCGAACTCATGCGATTTGATCATATCAGGTCGCTGGATTTATTTCCAATATCCCCCCACACTTCGTGTGAGGATAAGGAAAGAATACAAAGTTTATTTCTGAGACCGAATAAAGAAGTGGCCTGAAAGAGGTTTTGTGAGTTTGGTTTTGTGAGTAGCAAACTTGTCATGGGCCGGAATGTGATTGACAAAAATAGACTTGGATTGCTCCTGCTCTCTGATGAGACTCTGATGAGATGAAGATCAAGTTCAACATGTTTGGTTCTTGCTTGCACCACTAGATCAGTAGACATAAAAACATCACTCAAGTTATTAACCCATATAACAGGAGGCTTGCACAATTCAAGTTTCAGTTGCTTGAAAAAGTATTGGAGACACATTATCTCAATCATTGCATGACCAAGGCTCATATACTTTGCTTCTACACTAGACTTAGGAACTATATGCTGCGTTTTGGAATTCCATGAGAAAAGGTTGTTGACCATGTAAACACTGATGTGTCGTAAATATACATGATTTTTAGGGATCTTTATCAACATATTTGTGGTGATCATGAGCTTAAATGGAGTATTTTCATCTTATTTTGTAGTTTCGAGCGGACGCTATCGTTTGTTGATTTTAGTGTAGTTTGGAGCGGTTTTTATGAATTATTTTAGAGCTGAGGATACGAACGAGCATGGATAATATTAAATAGAGTTGAATCGCAATTTTCTGGAACACCATGGCTACGTTGGTGTCAATGATAGTGTTGCAGGAACCGAAGTATTAGAAGAAGAGGAACAGCACAGAGAAGAGCACAGACATGAGTAAAAGAGTAGCACTAAAGTAGCAAGTCGACATGACCATGTTCTTGATGGTGTCGCTGAGAGTAAAAGTAGCAGGGCGACACCATGTTCTTAATGGTGTCACGGCGACATAGCCATGTTCTGGATGGTGTCACTGTATAGATACAACCAAGACATGATTGTTGATGGTCGGTATCGTCTCGAATACCTCACCGAGGAACCGAGCCGGGCCACTCAAAATAACCCAGAGAATACGCTTGGCCAAGTTGGACAGGCCGAGTTGGCCGAGCCGGCCCGCGACTCATCGCCGAACAGAGCTCGCAACAAGCTGCTGAGCTGAGCTCGCGTGGCTCGCCGAAGGCGCTCGCGCGATGTCGAGCTGAGCTCAGGCCCGCGATGCCGAGCAGAGCTCGCAACATGTTGCCGACCAGGACGCGCGGAGCTGGCCGAGAACTCCCGCACGATCGTCTCCAAGCTCAGCCCGGCCCGCGCCGCCGAGCAGAGCACGCAGCACGTTACCTACCTGGACGCGCGGGGCTGGACGAGAATTCCCCCACGTTATCGCCAAGCTCAGGCCCGCGCCGCCGAGCAGAGGACGCGACAC
>BMAC01000136.1:35105-69746 GCA_014905375.1 Phtheirospermum japonicum
GTGCCGAGCAGAGGCTGGCCGAGCTGACGAGCTCGGCACCCGATCTTGAGGGGCTCCAGTCGATCGATCGGCCAAGTAGGCAGCCGATCGACTACGTCGTCCAAAGAGCCAAAACTCCCTGGAATGCAGTCGATCCTGGGAGTTCAGTCGATCGACTAGAGTTGCAGTCGATTGAATGAACTTCCAGTCGGTCGACTGAATTTCTGCACCCAGCTCGATTTCTTGTTCTTTTCACGTCCGCCGGTTAATCGAGCCTCGTCCGTTGCGTTTCCTTGCTTGTCCATCCATTCCCGAGTCGAGTATCAACGATCCCAAACGAGCGCAGGCCCCGCTTGGACGTCCTACGGACAAGAGAAAAACAAAATAGTGAAAAACTACGAAAACTAATCAAAAACGTATAAAAACTAAGAAAACATAGAAATAATGAAAAACGGCCAACTCGACTCCTAAAACACCTAAAAGCAAGAGAAACACACGCAACGTGATACAAAAACGGTAACAAAAATATGTACAAAAATATGCAAATCAACCACCCCACACTTAGAACGGTTSCTTGTCCTCAAGCAAAACTAACGTAAAATTACAAAACTACACCCGACCAATCCTAACTAATGCACAAAATAATTCGATACGTCGTACGCTACGTTGCTTGTTAGCTTTGGCTAAAAGGACGGTCAATGTGCGTTGTTAAGGAAATTTAGATCGACTCTCGAAACCTAAAAGGATTTAAACAATCCAGCAAGTCGGTCTCCCCGTCCTTGCCCCGGCTAAGGTCTATCCACGCTCGAACCGTTAATCGGCTCCCTACTAAAAATCGGAAAAAGGGAAAAACGTGCTTCTCAACAACTTCAAGTATTTATAACGTATCCTTGTTTATTCGTCTCTTTTTCTTTCTTTTTTCTTTTTCTCTTTTCTTTTTCTTTTTTTATATTTTTCTTTTTTTTTTTACGGTAAATAAAGATGAAAATACGAAGCTTTCAACAACTCCGATCATTCGTTGCTACTAGCAACTTACAAAATTCTCGATCGAGCACGTGGAGCAATTGACGACTCCAAATTAGAAAATAAAAACCTATAGAGAGTGTTTGATGACGAGGGCTAGTCAAGGCACTAGTTCTAAACGAGCACAAGGATAGCACGAAGCTAAAACCGAACGGAGCTCCCAACAAGTTAAACCACCTAAGTTCACTATATTCGATCGAAAAACTAAACACCCTAACAAATCATCAAAACCGCGTCACTTCGCCAAGGGTCCAAGCAATAATAGCATACGCGTTACTCAAATTAATCACAAGCAAGCATACGACAAAATTAAAAACCTAGGACGAACTCTAAACACCACACACTTAAAACCTAGCAATGTCCTCATTGCGTATTTAAGCTAAGAAAAGCAGTAAAAAGGTGTAGGGAAAAGAGAACGCCATTATGTCCGAGCTTGTGTCGTCGTGGTTATGCAAAAGTCATCGCCAGGAGCCGAGGCAAGCAACAAGTTATCTACAAGGTAAGGCAATGTGGAAATTTGCACAAAAACAAACTATTTACAAAAATGAAAATATTTTTGAGTTTTTGAAATTTCTATTTTGTTTGGATTTTTTTTAATTTGTTTTACATTTCGAGAATAAAAGAAAAGATTAGGGTTCGTTGGGCAGTCGATCGACCGCAGTCGATCGACTGTCGGCTGTCGATCGACTGCTTATGCCAAAAGTTCAGAATTGCCTGGAATCCAGTCGATGTTGAACCACCAGTCGATTGGGCAGTCGATCGACTACATACCAGTCGATCGACTAGGTATTTAGTCGATCGACTGAATTTCAGCAGCCAACCTCCATTTTCGATCCTCTTTTGTCCCAAGACTCTATGGCTGAACCTACACAAACCCAAAAACTCAATTAACACTACTTAAAGATAGAATATACACAAAATTTAAAAAAAAAAACAAGAAAAGAGTTAGCAAAGGTTAGAAAGTCGTGGGTTGCCTCCCAAAAAAGCGTTTGGTTAACGTCGTTCGCTCGACGGGTATACAAAAATGTTATACGGGATCCAAGAAGAGGTGACGATCATGGCACGACTTGGTGTTCTCGAGTAGACACACCAGGTGATCAAAATCACCAAGGCGGGCGTGTTGGGCAAGCCGGAAGATCGAGACATCAAGAACGTGGGCTTGATTCGGTGGTCGTAAGGGTGAGTCGATCACCCAAACGTGATCATCCCAAAACGGGTCGACGAATTTCTCCGTCACCCCGACCGTCATCTCCTCTCTCTCGAATTTAGAAATAATCGTAGTCGGGCACGAGAGAGTAGGACCCCGCACATCTTCCTCGTCCTCTTCCACCTCCTCTTGTTCAAGTAGTAATAAAGCATCGGGTGGTGGCAAAAGAGGCTTGATCAACTCCACATCCTCCAAGACCGGCACAACTACTTCTTCCTTGCCTAAAGCAGGTAAGCTCGACAATCCAAGTGCAATCGGAGAACCCAAAGATAACACCCCCTCACTTTCCACTACAACCTCTTCACAATACCCGAGAGGGGTTACGTTGTCTTCCGACCCATTCTCCTCGTCCTCTGAATCCACCTCATAGCGCTCCTCTTTCAAAAGATCGTCAATTCTCGAATCGCTGTCGCCAACTGTGGGCACCACCACATCCAAGATGGGCATCTCGTCAAGGCACGGTTCCTTAAGCTCGTCCACGTCATTGGCAATTTGTTTTGTGCGAGTCTCCATGCGAGCGAGGCGTTCAATGAGGTCGGCTAAGAGAGACTCTACGCCCGGGAGTTGGGACGTAGACGAATCTTGAAAGAGTGAGGTATAAGGGTCATCGCTCAGGGTATACGAGCTCGAGGTGGGTAGGTTGTAAGAATCGTAGCTCGAAGGAAGGGCGAGTGGAACATATGGATCGTCAAAACCCGGATCAAAAGGATCAAGAGTCCGTGCATACGGATCTATGCTCGGGTTATGGGGATATGAAAATGGAGGTGAATGTGGAGGATTTGGGTCATAATGATCGAAAGAGTAGATCCATTCTTTTCCGATCGAAGCATATGGGTCATCATATTTGGGAGTGGTGTATGGATTTGGATATTCGGGAGTTTGGATGTAAGGGTTGTCGTATGGCAAACTAGCTCGGTAGTTTGCCATCCTCGGCCGATTCAATTAAGCGGCGGAGGCATCCTTTGATCGTCTAGAGTGTGGGCGGGAGGAATCGGGCTCTCGAACGGAGTTGCCATCGTTCGCTCCTCGATTATCGATGATAATAGCGGAGGTAACGGGACGTCGGACCTACCCTGCATACACAACAACGACAAAAGATTACGCGTATCGAATGTAAAATGAAGAAATAATCTAACTACGAACTACGTTAACGATAAGAGTAATTAAGAACACCATTGGCCTTAATCCATCTCCGGCAACGGCGCCAAATTTTTTGATCGATGAATCCTCGACGCTCTATTTTCGGAATCCGTCTCCGCAAGAGTACGGAGCCGGTTCTAGGGCGGCGAGTTCTTCCCGAGTCGTGTCTCTCGAGGATGGATGTTATCGGCTTGTCGGTTTCTTAATTGCTCTTATCGTCGGTTGCGACTAAACTAATTTAAACTAAGAAAGCAGTAGTCATTGTTCGGTTTTGAGTTTTACGACTAAGATTTATATTGAAATACAAGATTTAAAAACATTGAAAATGAAAAGGAAATTAAAGCTTATTTAAAACGATTAATCTAAACTAGTTAACTAATAAAACATATAATTTTAAATTAAGGAAAATGGAGGGAAAATTAAAGTCAAGCTTATTTGAAAAAGTCTACAAAATTAACTTAGCAAAAATCAAAGGTTTAGAAAGGAAGATCTTATAACACTTCTACAAACCTAGAAATTGATCTAACAACTAAACAACTTAAAAGCATAAGTTCAAAAGCTAGAAAGCTATCAAATGAAAATGAAGGTTTTGATAATCAAAGTAGCAACTAAATTATGATCCAAACATCAACACAAGATTAAAGGAAATAACATGAACATAAAACTATATTAATAGAAAGAGTTTACCAAATGTATGATTCCACAAAAGCTTGAAGAGAAAAGCTTGAAAGCTTGAAGGATTCTTCACAAAAGAAAACTAAATCAAAGCTTGAACAACTAACTAACTAATATCTAAGGCTTAAATAATCTATTACTAATTACTAGAATTTATGGGAATTAAAATTGATCAAATATGAAAAGGAATGGTTTCTGGTTTGAAGGAACTCTCCTCTGGTGAAGAAAGGGCCTTCTGCCACAAGTTCTTTGAATTGAAAAGACGTCTGATTACTTAATCCTTCAAAAATTCTGCTTTTCAATCGATCGACTGCAAAAGCAGTCGATCGACTTGCAGTCGATCAGCCATGTCGGCAATCAATCGATTGTATGTCAAAAATGGTCGAAAGTCCTGGAATCCAGTCGATCTTGATGGGCTCCAGTCGATCGGCCAAGTAGGCAGCCGATCGACTGCGTCGTCCAAAATGCCAAAACTCCCAGGAATGCAGTCGATCCTGGGAGTTCAGTCGATCGACTAAAGTTGCAGTCAATCGACTGAACTTCCAGTCGATCGACTGAATTTCTACACCCGGCTCAATTTCTCGTTCTTTTCACGTCCGCCGGTTAATCGAGCCTCGTCCGTTGCATTTCCTTGATAGTCCATCCATTCCCGAGTCGAGTATCAATAATCCCAAATGAGCGCGGGCCCCGCTTGGACGTCCTACGGCCAAGAGAAAAACAAAATAGTGAAAAACTACGAAAACTAAATCAAAAACGTACAAAAACTAAGAAAACCTAGAATTAACGAAAAACGGCCAACTCGACTCCTAAAACACCTAAAAGCAAGCGAAACACACGCAAGGTGATACAAAAACAGTAACAAAAATATGTACAAAAATATGCAAATCACCCACTATGATTATGGCCTATGCTCAATAAATTATATTTTTTTTTGTAAAGGGCTTTGGATAAAAAGAAGGTAGAAAGAAGCAATACCTAGGTCAGGCTCGGGCAAATCAGGGAGAACGGGAATGGGCAATCCCGGCTCTGGTTGTTCTTCAACGTTTCGGCGCCGTCTTCAATTTCGGGGCGGCATTGGCTCCAATCTCTGGTCTGCTCTCAAAAAAAATTAAATAAATAATAATGCCAACAAAAAATAACAATATACAGTGCAACTTAAAATATCTAGTGAGCTCATCCATAAAAGGTACACAATATCTATAATCATCATAAGAAGGCACTGCAGCTAGACCCCATACATCAGAGTATACCAAATAATTGAGCTTTGGACTTTGATTCAATAGAGGGGAAATTAGTTGCATGCATTTTTCTATATTTACAAGCTTCATAGAAGCTAAGCTTATTACAGGAAACAACACTTGATCCTAAACATACATTTTTTATAAGTTTGTCATTTGAGTATTTAAATGTCTTCCATCTCGTACATCATCTCAATGTCATAAAAAATCTAGCATGCGACAAACCAGGCACAAATATAGCCTTGAATTATGATGAAAAATGCAAAAAATCTAATAACAGTCAAACGGCCAATCATAACGAGAGCGAAGAAGACAAATACATCCAAGACAGAAAAGAAGCACATCAAAACAGACGCCCAATAGGTCTGCCGTAAAATCTTCTTACATAAAATGTGGGACATCTAATCTAATGAGTGAATCGGAGAAAGCTGCAGCCGAAGCTGCTAAGAAGGCCCCTTCAACGAGGGAATCTTAATATGATGTACTGTTTTAAATGCTTTTACATGATTATTTTTCCAGCTCGATTTACAGATTATGGTCTGTTGTTGTTTGGATTTAATTATGTTATGATCCACTACTTGTGAGAGAGATGGGATGGTTCTTTACCTAAAAGATCTTTTCATGGTCCATTCTGGCAATTTATTTTGAAAACAGATATTTTCTACTAAAAAAAAGTTACCAACTCTGCATATACACAGCACAAGAACTAAAGTCATAAAAAAAAAAGATTTGCAGAATCTAAAGCAGTACAATCATCAGAATATAAAATAAAAAACCACTAATAAAGATACTTGATCCAATAAACTCAGCAGAAGGTAAATCCATGTAAAGGATATTTGTGTTAGCAGGAAAGTCTTCCTGCAACCTTAAAAGAGAAAGAAGATATTTCAAGTAAGAAGTGCTCAGACATTGTGCCCAAGAAAACCTGGAAGACATGGCCATTTGAACATAAACAAGCATGCAACAAATGTCATGACCAATAAGTCAGAATACTTCATTGGTTCATCACTGCAGAAAAGAAGGTTTATACCAAGTAATTAAAAAAGAAATAAGACATTCAGAACACCCAGTTACACACACACACCCTTCCAGTGGAAGTAATATCACATTCCAATCACATGAAATAATAATATGTAAGTTCATTAACATTCAGGATACACAATGGTTCTAGTCTGGTATCCACATAATCAGAGGCCTTAAATATCATTTAAGATACTTTATGAGGAAAAACATGATTTATCAAAAGTGTAATATGAACACCCATAATTATTGGTGTTATGGATGAAAAAAATATAGCACCTGTAGTTAAGAGAAACTTTGACAAATAGCTTGATCTAACTAATAAAAACCTGGAACAAAATAATCACATCTAATAGTACAGAGTAACTCATCATATAGCTAGAAATGAATGACTATTTGAGTCTGCCCCAAACATACAATATAAATGGAATCCATTACCATGGGATATATGATTGGAGAGATGAGTAATTCAAAATCTAATGCATAAAATGAGTTGCAACCTTTATCAATAATGACATGCAAAAGGGTGAAAAAAAAGGGTGCAACATTTATCACTGTTGACAGATATCAAAAGTCATTGATGACATGCAAAAGGGTGGAAAAAAGTTTCAGACTTGAAGTTGAAATTAAAAACAGGAACTCAAAAAATCTAGGTATTTCGAAACCCGAAACAATAATTTGAATCAGGAAAAAAAACTCTTTACATATTAGCAGCCAAGAAAAAAACTCAGAATCAAACTAAGGTTTTAGAAATTTATAGAAAATCCACCAATTAATCCCAAAATATCACGAATTTGTGGTGTAAAAAGTCTGGAGATTTCTTAAAAGGTCAGAATATTAACCTTTAATTTGCAGTTGTTCTTCAGACCGTTGCAGTTCCAAAAGGTCTGGAGATTTCTTAAAAGCAAATCCTGGAGATTGCGGTTGTTCTTAAGAGGTTTTGAAAAAAAAAGAAAGAAGGAACGAAAGAGATGGTGAATAATGAAACCCTTACTGCCTTTGTTTTCCTGCCTCAGCTTGTGTCCCAAATTTCACCTTGCCGTGTCCCAATTTCACCTTGCAGCGCGTCCCAATTCACCAACCCGCCTTATCCATTTGCTTTTGTGTGGGTTTTCACTTATAATAATAATAATAATAATAATAATAACTCACCTAATGAGAATTTATAAAGAAACAAAATATTTAAAATCTAACAAAATAAAAACTAACCTACAATGATTATAATTGTAACGGCTGAAAAAAATAAAAATACTATGTTAACCTGATTGCACAAATGATATAATAATAATAATAATAATAATAATAATAATAATAATAATAATAATAATAATAATAATAATAATAATAATATCATCATCATCATCATCAAAAGATATATCATTAAAATACCCATTATACACATCAAAAGATCAAATAGTATTATCACGATATCAATCGGAATCACTGTCATGTGTTTGCAAATCATCATTTGTTTCCTCATCACTCGTTATAGGATCTTGTTGTTCATCATTTTTGTACTCGGTTATGGTTTCATCTTCCATGTCATCGTCATCGCTATACATGTCATATGATGTAGTTGTACTTGAAGATGGACCAGGAGTTTCAACAACGTGGTCAAATGGCATGTTATCTTGATGTAGCTCAACATACTCGAGATTTCCAAGATCAACAAAAAGTGAGAATTGTGAAGAGTTATCGGGGTGCAACAGATCTACTTCAGGTAATAATTTTGTCGATGAACTAGCATCCACAGTATGGTGAACTTCATGGATAATCTGCCATTTTGCAGAATGAGAAGGGTTGTTGGTATAAAACACTTGCCTGGATTAAGTGGCAAGAATGAACTAGTCGTCTTTGTAACCCTCAGTACTGGTGTCTATATTTATGATGTTTCTATCATGCACAATATGTCGATGATGATTAGATTTAAACCATTTGCATCGAAATAGGACAATCGACAATCGGTCGGTATAATGAAGTTTTAGAATTTTTTGTAAAATGCCATAATACATTTGTCCACTCACTCCAGGCACTGACACACCATTGTTTTATGTTAGCCGACGAATTTCATGATCATGAGTCAAGAAATGAACTCCATTAACTACACATCCACCATATGATTTGGAAAAACGGTCACATCCAGACGCTAATGCGTACACTTCTTTAGATACTGACCGAGGATCACAGTACACCTGATGTTTATGAATTAAGAACTAATATCTCATTTCTTGAGATGAAGGGAGCAATATATTTTTTTTTACTTCTATTGTTTTGGAAATATCTATGTTCGTTTGTATTTAGCTTGGGTCAAAAGGATAAACTTAATAAACTCAAAAATTTTGGTTTGTATTTAGCTTGGATTAGGACGTACCTTTTCGTAAAACCAATCTGCAAATTCGTGTTTGTGCTGAAACTCCAAGTCACAAACTCCACGCGCCAACAACTCTTGCTTGTGTTCTCTACCATAAAAAAAGAATATAAGCCACATGATGTTACCAAAAATTGCATCTGTTTTGGTGTTTCTGATGATATAATTAAAAACCCACCTCAACATTTGTGTATAATAATAAAATAAATAAATAAATAAATAACATATTGAATATTAAAATAATGAAACCACTTACTGCAAATACATGTCTATTTCGGGGCAATTATTAAGAATGTAAAATTGTGCCTGCTTATGCTTCTCCGGAGATAGAGCTACGCTCTTGCGACCTCCAAGTGGGATGCACTGTGATCAAAAAACCGAAATTTGTGACGTCACTTCACATATCGGGTTTCTACGGGGTCGATTAGACTTTGTCCCTACGTCATTGAAATAACGAGAACAAAATGTCAATGCCTCTTTTGCCACATATGTCTCGGCAATCGAACCATCTAGCTTAGTCGAGTTTCTTACACATCCCTTGAGCTATTTCAAATATGATTCAATTGGATACATCCACCTCAGGTGTTCAGGTCCCCCTGGAATTGCCTCTTCAGAGAGATGAATAGCCAAATGGACCACAATATCAAAAAAAGCCGGTGGGAAAAACTTCTCTAATTTACATAAGATAATAATCACATCCGACTGGGCTGATATAAGGTCACTCACATTCAAACTTTTGGCAGACATTTTCTTGAAGAAGTTACATAATTATATTATAGCATCAGATATATCCTTGTCCAAGTATGCACGGGCTGCCACTGGAAATAATCTTTGCATTATGATATGGTAATCGTGAGATTTCATTTCAGTTAAGCGGCCCTGACCTAGAGGTACACACCTTCTCATGTTTGATGCAAATCCATCTGGAAATCTCACAGACCTGATCCAATTGCAAAATTCAACTCGTTTGGTCGGGGGTAGTGTGTAACGAGCCCTTGGCTTCATTATCTTACCCCTATCCTTGATAAGGTACAACTCTGGACTAATCTTCATTCTCATTAGATCGTGTCTTGCATTAAGAGTATCCTTCGAATTCAGTGGATCATCCATGATGGTCCCCACTACACTATGACACACATTCTTTTCTAAATGCATCATGTCGATATTGTGTTTCAAGTCATTACTAGAACAGTAAGGGTGCTCAAGAAAAATACTTTTTTTTCAATTCAACTCATCTGCATATTTACGGGTCCCTACACCACCATAACTCTTATGTTTCCCAGATATCTTTGGTCTGACTCGATTTAGTTGGGTCAATATGTCTTTCATTGTTTTTTTTTTACTGGAGGACTCTGACGTTCCGGTAGACCGTTGAAGTCAAGAGAACTTCTCCATCTATGGTGTATCGAAAGAAACATTCTAGTACCAAAGTATATTACCTTTCCCAATACACGCATAGATGGGGTTTCATCATTACATGTGGGACAAGCCATGTAACCTTGCCCGCTCCACCCTTACAAAGTACTTCTTGTTGGGAAGTCATTAATTGTCCACATTAATGCTGCTCTCATGAGAAGTAAACCACGATTTTTTGTGGCAGCGTCAAGTGTGTCCACACCAATTGACCACAGAGTTTTCAATTCATCAACAACAGGCCGTAGGGAAATGTCAAAATCTTTTCCCAAGGATTTAAGTCCAGGTATCAATAGTGTCAGCATCAAATACTCCAGTTTCATGCATAGCCATGGTTGAAGATTATAAAATGTCAATATTACTGGCCACATGTTATAAACCTGACTCATATCACCAAATGGGTTGACGCCATCAGCCGCAAATCCAAGACGAACATTGCGTCGCTCACTAGAAAACTCTGGATGTTTATATTCAAATGCACGCCATGCTTTGCCATCCCTCAGATGAGTCATAACATCTGCACTTGTATGATACCCAGTACTATGCGAACGCATAAGTTTTGCGGTCTCTTCCATTGCAAATAACCTCTTCAATCTTGGGATCATAGGGAAATATCACATAACCTTATGTGGGATTTTGCTTTTAGAACCTTTTCCACTATTCGCTCACCAACGTGATTCTCCACAGACTGGACATGTTTCTTTATTGGCATTCTCTTTATAAAATAATGCACAATCATACTTACATACATGTATGTTCTCATAGCCGAGACCCAAACTTTCAAGCAACTTCTTAACCTCATAATGTGAGTTGACAAGCTTCATCGATGGGAATGCGAGTTTCAATAACTTAAGCAACTCATTAAATGATATATTTGTCCACTTGTCATTCACCATGATATTCATCAACTTCACAAGAAAATTTAATGAAGAGAATGATGAAATCCCTTCATACAATTTAGTGTCCATTGCCTCGTACAAGTTATGATACTGCTCGTCAGGGCTCTCCAACCCACACTCATCATCTGGGTCCACGTCTTCCATCACATTTCTCATTTCATCTATCATTTCAAAGTCAACGGCTGACGGACCAGGTTCGTGTTCTGGTAAATGCTCTTCGTGGTGAATCCAAATATCATATGATGCATCAAACTCATACCTCTGAATATGCATCCGAACAACTTACAACTTCAGAGACTCCAAACTTAAACACTTGTTGCACGGGCACTTAACCAAGCTTGTCCTATTCAGAGACTCCGAATTTAAACTCTGATGACATTTTATTTGTAATTCGCGTCCATCTCTTATCCATCACCATATTTGAAAGCTGGAAAAAGAAAAACGACCAAAATAATTAGGTAAATTCTTAGCTCCTCTATTATAAATTATTTACAAAATTCATCTATTTTAAATTTATTTATAAACACTACCCCTAAGTGTGGGTTAGATTCTTTGATTATTATCTTTCTATTTTGAATTTTTTTTCATCTCATTTATTTTATGCATATTTACATAAACTACCTTTTTTTCTAGTATTTAACATATAACTGTGGATTGATTAAAAAAAACAAAAGCACAAAACAAAAAAAAAACAAAAATTATTAGAAAACTATAATGCATAAAATTACAATTTTCCTTTCTATTTGAGTGTGCGTATGATGTGCAAATTTCTATTCTTTTATTTTGAAAACAAACACAAAAACAGACAACTTATTAGAACGAGAAAACCAAGATTCTGGAAGGACATGTCCTTCCAAGTCCTTCCAAACACAATTATCTGCTTGTGACTTGTGATAGTGTAATCTTAAAATAACTAATAAACCTATTTGAATTTGAAGTTATGAGAAATATTACTGTAAAATCTTTATTTTACCTAAATGATTAACAACTAAGGAAATTTTGAGATATTATTAGTCCAGCATTCAATACAGGCAGACTGAAGAGAGCCACAATGATACTTGCTGCTGCTATATTGCAAATTTATTGGAACGACAACCCAATATTCTGGAAGGACATGTCCTTCCAAGTACAAGAAAAAGGATTCACCCCCCAATTTATCTAACATTGTTGCAAATTTCTTGAAATATAATACAAAAACAAACACATGAGTCAGGGAGAAGCAATTCATCTGTCATTTTCGCAAACTTCTTGAAATATAACACAAATACAAACATAGGAGGTAGGGAGAAGAATTGAAATTGTACCTTTGTTTTGTTTCCTCAAGTCCTTCAAGAGGAATTTACAGCTCGAACATCTGTCATTTATTTTGGAAGGACATTTAAAACTTCTGGAAAGACAAGTCCTTCCAATTACAGCTACAGGAAATTATGCTCAAACATGAATTTGAAGAGGAGAAATTTGGAGATGAGAAATTTGGGGAGGCTGGAGTGAAGGGTAAAATCCGAAGTGAAGGATAAGGTGAAGGATAAAAAATGAAATTAATATTGAAAAAGTGGGGAGATGGTGAAAATTAGGTGGAGGGTATTAAATGAGGTTAGTGATATTTTGGAAGGACTTTTATTTAATTGGAAGGACTTGTCGTTCCAATAGATACACCATTAAATTGGTGCTCTATGGAACGAAAAATATATTTATAGGAACGACATTTATATTTATAAGAATGACAAATATCGTTCCAATAGATGGACATTCTGTTGGAACGACAAGTTTATTTATAGGAACGATAAATGTCGCTCCAATAGGTAAATGGACCTACAGGAACGACTTTTATATGTCGTTCCTATATGTTTACCCTATAGGAACAACAAATTTGTCCTTCCAATTTTGTCCTTCCAGTAGGTGTCATTTGTTGTAGTGAAAAACTAACCAGAAATTGATCATTTTCAACAAGATATTCCTAATTCCAGACTATATTAACATTGCACTTTAATTATTAAGCTGCAAAATGAGGACAAATTAAACACACACGCTCTAGAAAAAAGGAATAATGAAGAATAAGAAACACCGGTTTCATGGCCCCTTTGTAACATAAATCCCTACCTCAACAATTTAGTTATTATAACATACTTTCACAAATGTAGAAATTTAAGATAGGTTTGACAATAAGCTTAAACAATGAGGTCAAAGAAAAAATGGCTCGTAATGGATTTTTAGAATTAGGTCACCTCATAATAATTACATCTCAGATTGAGCCTCATATATATATATATATATATATATATATATATATATATATATATATATATATATATATATATATATATATATATATATATATATATAGCAATGTTGAATATACTGTTAACAAAGTAGAAGGACAAAGATGAACTTGAATTGAATTGAATGCAGAGTACAGTTTGGGGCTTTATACAAAACGTGTTTAGCTTGGATGTTAATATCCCTAACAACTTGATATCAACTCTAACTAACACCTTAACAGCTTTGACTTTTTGACTTGTGTTTAATACAAAGAAATATTTACATTTTGACCCTTATACTATTCAATACTTCAATATTCCCCCTTCAAGTTGGAGCTGCTTTTAACAACTTGTTTCTGAGGGAGAGCTTGCTGCACAGGCTATGAAACTGTGGTGCTGAGAGGGCTTTTGCGAAAAAATCAGCTGGTTGATCTTCAGAAGGAATGTGTCTGATTTCAAGTTGTTTTTCAAGTACTTTTTCTCTTAGATAATGTACATCTACCTCTATTAGCTTGGTTCTAGCATGAAAGAGAGGATTTGAAGCTAAAGCAGCAGCACTTTCATTGTCACTCCAAATGACAGGAGCATTAGAAGCTGATATCCCCAATTCTTGAAGAAGAGACTTGAGCCACTATACATATGAGGTAGTATTTGCAAGAGATCTATATTCAGATTCAGCACTACTTCTAGAAACACATTGCTTCTTAGAGCTCCATGTTATCAGATTTTGACCTAGAAAAATGCAGTGACCACCTGTAGACCTTCTATCATCAAGGAAGCTTGCCCAGTCAGCATCTGAGTAAGCATCAATACACAGTCTGGAAGCAGGTATAGAAAAGATGCCAAGAGAGAGGCTCCCTTTGATGTATCTGAGCAGATGTTTACAAGCCATCCAATGTTTTTCAGTTGGTGCTTGCATAAACTGAGATAGTTTGTTAACAGCAAATTAAATATATGGTCTTGTCATGGTTAGATATTGAAGTGCTCTGATTGTGCTCTTATAGAGGGTAGGCTAATTAAACAGAGGGTTGTCCTTGAGGTGTAATTTCTGAGCAGGAACTAGAGGAGTAAGTTTGGATTTGCTGTTTTCAAGGCCAATTTTGCACAATAGCTCATAAGCATATTTGGTTGGTGTAGAAATAGACCAGGACTTGTTCTAACAACCTCTAACCCTAGGGAGTAATTGACCTCTCCCAAGGTTTTCAATGTAAATTTCTGACCCAAGAGATGAATAATATGAGCTACAGCACCTGAATCTGTCCTTGTGATTAGGATGTCATCTACATATACTAAAACCACCAACAGTTTATTATTTGTTTTCTTGTAGAATAAAGATGTGTTAGAAATAGACACAGACATCCCTATAGAAAGGAGAAAGGTTTTTAGTTTAGTAAACCAGGCCCTGTGAGCTTGTCTGAGCCCATATAGTGCTTTTGTCAATTTACACACAGTAGTAGGATTTTGAGGATCTACAAATCCTTCTGGTTGATTGATGTACACTTCCTCATTTAAGTCCCCATGCAAAAATGCATTGTTGATGTCAATTTGTTGAATGGACCAGTTAGAAGAAACAGCCAGAGTGAGAATTAACCTAACAGTGCTAGGTTTAATCACATGGCTAAAAGTATCAAGAATATAAGTTGCTGCATGTTGTTCAAAACCTCTGGCAACTAACCTTGCTTTATACCTTTCTACACTACCATCAGCCTTGTATTTGGTTCTGAAAACCCACGTGTTTGATATTACATGCATAGTGGCTTGGTAAGGAACCAACTTCGAGGTTTTATTTTCCATCAAGGCATTAAACTCCAGCTGCATTGCAGCTTTCCATCCGAGATTAAGAAGTGCTTGTGATGCAGATAATGGTTCCAAATGAGGCAATGTGGAGGTTATTGCATACAGGATTTTGGGTTTATGAATGCCATTTTTGGATCTTGTGACCATTTGATGTCTGGATTTTGAAGGCTCATGTGATACAGGAGGTGGTGTGTGAGTAGGGTTAGTAGTGGGGTGATTTGACTGTGGAGGGTGATTTGACTGTGGAGATGAAATAGAAAGTTGGACAGTAAGATTTATACCATCAAGGTTTGTGTGAGTTATATCTGTTGGACTGGATGGAGATGTTAATGAGGATGGAGAGGGAGGATTTGTGGTACTCGGAGTAGACTTCAAATAAGGAAAATGCATAGAGTATGTAGGTGAGGTTTTGGTAGAGGCAGAGAGTTTTGATGTGAATAGTTCAGTGTAAGGAAATTCAGATTCATTAAAGTCTATTGTGGCTGCTATGTATAGCCTACCAGTGTTACTAAGACACTTGCAACCTTTGTGGTTAGCACTGTAGCCAAGGAAGAGACACTTTGATGACCTGAACATAAACTTGTGAGCATTATAGGGTCTGAGGTATGGATAACAGGCACAGCCAAATACTTTCAAAAAGGAGTATGGATAGCAGGCACAGCCAAATACTTTCAAAAAGGAGTAATCAGGTTCTTTATGAAATAAAGTTTTATCAGGGGAGAGGTTCTGAATGACAGGAGTTGGTAAAATGTTTATAATGTACGTGGCTGAAAAGAAGGCATCCCACCAGTATCTGAAGGGAAGAGAGGCCTGAACTAAGAGTAACAAGCCTACCTCAACAATATGTATGTGTTTTCTCTCAGCTTTACCATTTTGTTGGTGTGTGTGTGGAAAAGGATGTCTATACTGAATACCTAATTGATTTGCAAGGGGAACAAGAGGTCTGTATTCACCTCCCCAGTCAGTTTGCAGGCACTTTATTTTGGTTTGAAACTGTCTTTCAACAAGAGCATTGAAATTTTGAAAGACTTGAAATGCTTGTGATTTTATTTTTAAAGGATAAATCCATGTGTACCTGGTGAAATAATCTATAAAATGGATGTAGTATATATAACCATCACAAGATAACACATGAAAAGGTACCCAATTGTGAGTGTGTAAAAGTTCAAAAGGAGTTGTTGTTTTTGTAGGTTGAGATACAAAGATTTTTTAATGCATTTTTCCAAGTTTAAAGGCATGACAGAACAACACATCTTTCAAACAAGTAGAAATGTTCATTTGATGAATTACAGTAGACAATACATCTTTGGAGGGATGTCCAAATTTCTGATGCCACACATTGGCATTTTTTGAAACAGAAAAAGCAACAGGACTTTTATTACAATTATTATATGGCTTAGGAAAAACCTTTGAACATGAAGGGGAGGAAAAGTCTTTTGGCTGAGGTAGATCAGAGAGATCAAGTTGGTACAGTCCATGTTTGAGCTTTCCCTCCAGTAGGATTTGATGAGTGGTTTTGTCCTTGACAAAGCAACAGTCATGATAGAATTCAATAAGGACATTGGTATCTTTAGTGACTTGAGAGATGCTTAAAAGATTTTTTGTTATGTTTGGCACAAATAGGATATTTTTGAGTGATAAAGGCTGAGAGTTAGTGGAGGTGTGAAGTTGTCCTGATTCTATTTTAGTTAAAGGGAGAGAGAAACCATTACCTACTACAAGCCTTTCTTGTCCAAGATAGTTAGCTGAATTCAGAGTGAGGTTGTTCATGTCAGCAGTAACATGATTTGTGGCTCCACTATCAAAGTACAAGTCTTCATCTGAGAGAGGTGCACCAGTGTGAATGTTTGTGCTGATATGAGCATGTGGATTTGACATAGAGGTATGTGAGGAACCAGCATCTAAGTAGGGACCTAGGAGATTAACATCAAACCTCTTAAAGCATTTCAGAGCCACATGTCCGGCTTTGCCACATAATTGACATGTTGGTTTGTTGTTGTTGGTTTTGTAGAATCTGCCACCTCTGTCACGTCCACGAAAATTCCTACCACCTTCTCTAGTATTATACTGTTGATAACCACGATTATTTCCATTTCCACCATAAGCCACATTAGCGGAGGGAGGATTTGGAGAGTGAACATTGGTATTTAGGGCTACAATGGTGTGAGTAGTATGAGCAGCTTGTTGCAAACGTAGCTCATGTGTTTGTAGGGCAAACTGAACCTCTTGTAGGGATAAGACATCACTTCTTGTTGTGAGATTAAAAACAACAGACTCGTAGTCAGCACTAAAACCCCCCTAAAATGTACAATATCAACTCATCATCACTAATTACTTGGCCAATTGAATTCAAATCATCATCTATATTCTTCATTTTCAGAATGTACTTATCAATAGAGAGATCACCTTTTTTAATTGTTTGAAGTATAAAATGGAGCTGAAGTGCTCGAGATTTCGACTGTGTTTGAAATAGCTGAGCAGGTACAGTCCAAACATCGCACGCAGTAACACATCAAGTAAGGTTCCCAAGCATAGATTCAGTAATTGAAGCTAACATCCAGCTAAATAGGAATTGATCCTTACGCATCCACAGTGAATAATCTGGGTTGAGAATCGACGACGTACCAATTGCTGAGAATTTGGTCGGAGATTGATCGGTGCCGAGCAGAACTCCTTCAAGACCATAACCCCTTACTGTGGAGAGCACCTGGATTTTCCAAAAATTGTAGTTTCCCCTATCCAATCGAAGATTAAGCGGCGCTAAATGTGGAATTGTAGACATATTTTTTGTCTGAGGTGAAGAAATTGGCAAAATTGGTGCCATTGATGAGATGAGGTGATGAAGAAGATGACCGGAAGGAAAAGGAAATCAGTTGGAAGAAAAAAAAAATCAACCGCCATTCATGGCTCTAACTCTGGATACCATGTTGAATATACTGTTAACAAAATAGAAGGACAAAGATGAACTTGAATTGAATTGAATGCAGAGTACAATTTGGGGCTTTATACAAAATGTGTTTATCTTGGATGTTAATCCCCCTAACAACTTGCTAACAACTCTAACTAACACCTAAACACTTAAAATCCAGAGGTTGAATTGAACGTCGAACAATAAAATCAAAAGCTTTGAAAATAATTAAGAAAACAAGGGTTCTAGAGCTTCGAATCGTCTCCACGACCTCTTGGAAAACCCCAATTGATGGTTCTAAATGAATCTAGGCTCTAGACCCATAAGATATAGCCAACAAACTTCATCAATCTCATCATCACAAACTCAACACAATCATCATCACAATTCATCATACAAGTTGAGGGGTTGTTTTGAAGATCAGTTATTCTAAGAAGAATTTCTAACAAGCATATAAATAAAAGCATGAGAAATTAATTAAACTAATTAAGAAAACGAAATAGAAGATCACGATAAATTGTAACGAAACTAACTAGCAATACAAGAGCATCATAATCTAACAAGAAAATTCATGACCAAAGCGCATCAAGAATTCGAATAATAAAATCAAGGAACTTAAAACTAATTAAGCGAAAGAAATAAAGAACTTATTAATTAACGAAGATGAGAAGTAGAAGTGTTCAATCGAGAAATTGATTAGAGTAGATTTGTCCTTATTTTTATTAGCTTTTTAGTTCGTTTTTCTATTTGTTTTTGGTACAAGTTGGACCATTTAAGCATAATTTCGTATTATTATAGTTCTGACTTATTTTACCGTATTTTAATCGTAATTGATGCAAATAGGTGATATTTCATTATTTTCACCTTACAGCTAAGTACCGTAAGAGTTCAGCGCTTAATAGACGAAGTTCGATGTTCAAGAATAGGAGAACGAGCTTTTCGGCAAAACGAGTAGCAAAAGATCAAGAGACGGAGACAGACGCTCTGTCGCGTCGACTGACGTGACTGTCGATGCTCCGTCGACGCGAGCCATGATCCGTGTCAGTCGATGCAAGGACGACGCACTGCCGACGCTACGTTCTGAAGCGTCGATAGAAAAGGCGTCAGTCGATTCACCGTCGACGAAACTTGCTGAAGCGTCGACTAAAGGAGCGTCAGTCGACGCACGGTCGACGCAATTATCTGAAACGTTGATGCAAGCCCGCGTCAGTCGACGCACCTGCCCAACCGATGCGCACACCCAGGCAGCACCGACACCGAGTACCAGCGCGCGCCAGTCGATGCTCCGTCGATGCACCGTCGACGCGACGGCCCAGAATTCGGATTTTAGGGTTTCTTGTGCGCCAAGACTTGAAATATCTATATAAACCCTCTATATTTCGGATTTTTGAGAGGAGAGACACCAGAGACACATAATACACGACCACCTAGGGTTTCTTAGCTCAGAATAAACATAATATCACATCTCATAACGAGATTTGAAGACGGAGATCAAGGATCGAAGAACAACTCGTCCAAAACATCGAATTTGCGTTCGGGATTCAATCTTCGCCCAAGATCGACGTGAAACTCCGGAATAGCTGGAGCTTCTCATTGATTTTAGTAGTTACAATAAGTTTTCTAAACTCTTATTTAATTTATTAGTTAATTTCTAGTTTAATTATTAGTTTAATTCTTAGTTAATCTCTTAGTTAATTCTAGTTTAATTAGTTTAATCGTTTTTATGCTTGGATATTGGATATTGGTTAATTTAGTTTACTTATGCGATTGATTTATGTTTAGTTATTCATTCTTAGATTCATATGATACATTGCTTAGTGATAATTTCTTATGCTCATGCTCTTAGATTCGTTAATTAGATTTTAATCATCGTTACTGCTCGTAGTTGATAATCTAGTTTAAAGTTTTAGTTTAATTATTTCTTTAGTTCATAATGATCAATTCAACATCTTTTAAAACCCAAATTGTATATGTATTTTATTTTAGTTCGTAAATTGAGAAAAACATCCGAAAGACCGAACAGTTGTTTCCTCGAGAGATACGACTCGAGTCAAACTCATCACCCTATAAGTACCTCGTACTCTTGCGAGCAAACTGACGTGCTTTTAAATTAATTCATTAAAAAGGGGTGCACAAAAGTTAGGATCAAAATTTTGGCACCGTTGCTAGGGAAGCAACGAGTAGGAATTAAAGATGTTTTTCGTTTTATTTTCTTTTTGATTTATTAGTTTATTTTTATTTTTTCACTTGATCTTTGCCATTTGGTACGTTGATGTATTGTTGAGTTTATGCAAGGAAGGCGATCACTTCAACGCGACCTTGTACCATTCATTGACAACATCCACCGTTCAAATCCACCGAGACCAAGACCTATTTTTATTCCCGAGGATGATTCCTCAAGAGCAACTGATTTCGCTTGCGATCAAGCTTCCGACATTATATTAGAAGCAAATCCGATTCGAAACGGCGATTCACCACTGAGATCACCACCACGCCCCATTATTGCGAGACAAGATGCGGGGAGAAACGAAGGAGTCGACCAGCAGCAAAACGTAATCGATCACCAACCCAACATGGCGAATATGAGGCACAACGAAGAGATGAACAACAATGATATTTGCCAACACAACATCGAGAACGTGGCAATTAGGAATGAAGATTTTCTGCAGCATAACGCATATGCTAACAATCAAGGGCACGTGAATGATTGGTTGGAGAATCAAGATCATGGTTACGAGCAAAATAATTTCGGAAGGAGATACGAGTGCGAGCACCATTAAGCGCACGACGACCACTATGAGAGAGCTAATGACCGAGTTAGGGAACCAAGGGGAGATCGAGCGCCTCGACAATAAGATTTGGCACGCCTGAAGGTTGTGCTTTATGGGTCTGCTATTGTTCTTGGCCCGACTGCAAGGGAAGTAGAGATTAAACCGCATCAAATTAATTTACTTCCGAATTTTCACGAAAATTCCCACGAAGACCCTTTAGCGTTTTTGAACTACTTTATCGATGAAGTAGGCAGATTTGTAGGTCATGGCCTAAACCGGGAGGAGATGCAAATGATTTATTTCCCCTATAGCATGAAAGACAAGGCGAAGACATGATTACTGTCCTTAGAACCAAGGTCATTAACTGATTGGGAGATGATAAGCGAGAAGTTCCTAAATCAATACTATTCGGCACAAACAACGGGGCAAATTCAAAGGCAGATTGCTAACTTCGAACAAGTGGAGGGAGAATTATTTCATGAAACATGGGAGCGTTACAAATCACTTTTACAAGCATGCCCCCATCATAGCTATTCCCCCGAGATAATTAATCAGTTTTTCTTTGATGGTTTGTCGCCCATGGGGAAAAGCTAAGTTGAAATAGCAGCAGGAGGAAATTTTGGTGATTTAATGACCCGCGAGGCAAAATGAGTATTGGAGAAACTGAGTGAAAAATCTAGAGAAACCAACTCTCGGCCTCGTAAATTGAAAGTTAATGAGATTTCCATCCCTGATCCTGACTTAGATGATGGCAAATTTGTCAAAGCAAAGTGCGAAGAGATATTTGAGGAGAAATTGGCAGCTTGGAAGGCCGAGCGGGCAAGCAAGGCCTCTTCGAAGAAGATTAATGCGATGTGTCACCAATGCGGATCCCCCGAACATTTAGCCGATATGTGCCCGTTCAACAATGAACAACGAGGGGACGTCAACATCATCCAACACTATTCGAATCAACAACATTCGGGCAGAGACCACCACACATGCAAGCATCACTACCACCACCCCCGAATAATTTCCATGTGCAAGGGCAAACTCCTACTACAGTTCAGTCGACTGATCAACTTTTAGTCTGGCAGCAAAACCAAGTCACCGAAACTATTCGGAACAGAGACGGCCTCACACATTTTAAGGAGGAAATGAAGGGAGTTCGAGACGATATGAAAGAATTGAGAACGATGATGGCTGAAATAGCCAAAAGCACTCTTGAAAATTCGTCAGGACTAAGAAGATTGGAGATAATGGTAGGACAATTGGCAACTGACATGGCATCATTGAAGAAGGAGAAAAATACTCCTCCAAGCCAAACAGAACAAGCCTCGGCTATTCATGTGCTGAGAAGCGGGAAAGAAGTGGATAACTGCATCGAGCTAGAAAAGGAGGAAGGCAAAAGGGAGGCCGAAACCCAACCACAAGCAGATGCAACCAATTCGGCCGATCTAATGCATAAATCTTCAAATCCAAATATTTCGAGGCCGACAGCAGCTGAAGACCCCATCGATTCCTTAAATTTGCCGCCCAAGAAGTTGACTGTTTATGATCATGTTCCCTTCCCAAGTCACCT
The DNA here is from genome assembly GCA_014905375.1 of Phtheirospermum japonicum. NCBI lineage: Eukaryota > Viridiplantae > Streptophyta > Magnoliopsida > Lamiales > Orobanchaceae > Phtheirospermum > Phtheirospermum japonicum. The sequence goes on from BMAC01000136.1 coordinate 57,363, forward strand.
ACGTTCGGACAAGGAAAATAAAAGATTCATGGAGCTATATAATTTATTGAAAAATGTCAATATTAACCTCCCCCTGATAGAGGTGATAAAGACAATGCCAGCATTTGTGAAGTTTTTCAAGGATCTAGCATCAACAGAAAGGCGTTTGGCTACGAGTCAAAATGTGGCTTTGATAAGAGATGTTGGTAATATATTTAAGAAACCATTGCCACCCAAAGAGAAGGATCCCGGGAGTTTTTGCGTAAATATTTCTCTCGGGAATGAACTAACGGCAAGAGGGATGCTCGATCTTGGCGCTAGCATAAATTTGATGCCCTACTCAATTTACAAGGAGTTTGACCTAGGACCGCTGAAACCGACAACGATGAGGTTACAATTGGCGGATAGAACGATAAGGCTACCTTTGGGGATTGTGGAGGATGTCTTAGTACAAGTAGACAAGCTAGTAGTGCCGGTTGACTTTGTCATTATGGATGTTGGTGACGTACAAAGCGAGAATCGAGAACACACCATTTTGTTAGGACGTCCATTCATGTCTACAACGCGCACGGTGATCGATGTAAATAAAGGAAGGGCGACTATGTCCGTTTTAGGCGAAACGGTGATGTTTTCACTTCAAGATATTCACAAGACTCCTGCACCATTTATAAATGTCGATTGTTCTACTATTGATTTAGTAGATTCTTGCGTGAATGAACTCCTAAGCATTGGCATGATTGAAGAGTTTGATAATGTAGATGCATTTGAGGATGGATTGCCCATGAAGTTTGATGTGCCTAAAGACGAACCAAAAGTGGAGTTGAGATCGCAACGAGATCGTTCGAGGTTTGATCCAAGAGAAGAGACGAGGCCACCACATATTCGTTCAAGAAGTGTTTCCCTCAACCCTTAAAAGAATTTTAAACGTACGAAGAAAAAGGGCGAAGCTAATAGCAAGGATTGGACAACGAAGAAGAAGAGTTCGAATGAAGTGTTTAATGAGAAGTTCAAGGTTGGTCAACTAGTGCTGTATAATTCCGATCGTAAGTTTGATCCAACCAAGTTTGAAGTCGCATGGAGTGGACCATTTTTAATAAAGGAGATGGGTGAGTATGGTGTAGCCACACTGTACGATGAGAGTGAGAAATCAAGATTCCAAGTCCACAAGCATCGACTTAAGCCTTATTACGAGAAATATATGAAGAGTCGAGATAGAAGCAAGAAGGAGCTCGTGGACCCACCACGGGCTAGGATTTGATCAAGTAATTGCGTCGAGCATATGACCTTAAATGTTGCGCTTCTTGGGAGGCAACCCAAGCGTTGGTTAGTTTTCGTTTTATTTTCTTTATTTTATTTTATTTTATTTCTGTCTTTTTATATTGTGTCAATTGCCGTGGTACGTTTATGTGTGTGTTGATGTGCAGAAAATATGATAAATTGCTTATTCTGGACAACGGTTATATAGCGGAAGCTCGCTACAGCAAGGCCTTACCGCTAGTTCCACTCGAGGCGTTAACATTGACGATCAACCACTGAACCTACCGCTTACCGCAGCAATCAGGGATAACGATGATTTTGTCGATCGAGGTCGCAATCCGACCCAAGATAGTCGCAGCCCGGCAACCTTTGGATGAGCTGCAGCCCAGCCATTTACGACGTTGGCCGCAATCCGGCCGTTTCAAATCCAAAAAGACGTGCCACCGGGCACTTGCGCGTAGCAATTGATCGCAATCATATTTTGTTTGTTTGTTTTTGTTTATTTTTATAGGTTTGTTCGGGACAATCTAGTCATGCGATCTAAGACGAAGGATAATTGCACATGCGTTTTTAGAGAGACTCGGCCATCGAATTTTCAGGGATGTTTTCTTATCTCCCATACTCTTATTTTTTTAATAATTATGACAATCAGGAGATTGCCAAGTTTTTAGGGAGGGGGTGGTTGAGTATGGTTAGTGCAATTTGATGTCTTTGTTTTGAAATGCATATCTTTGATGTGATTGATCGCTATTTCTACGCTTATTTGTGTTTGTATGGCTTGCCTGTTGAAGTTGACTATGTATGATTGTTTGTTTTCGTCTTTGAGCGTGCATAAGTGCATAAATTTTTCAAGTTTATTATTTATATTGTAAAATGGTACTTGGACTCAATTGATTTCACAAAACCTAAAAATCAGCGTCAATTCAAAACTTTTTCGTGCAAAAAGCCTGTGAGTAGCCTGAGATATTATCATCATTGCATGTGCTTGAATAAGTTTCAGTCTTGATATCTCTTTGATACCGCTGTGTGTAGTTGATTTTGAAAATGAGGTTAAGGCACATATAAAACCTTATTCCGGCCATATTCATAAATTTTTGCCACTATAAATTTCGAATGAGCCAATCATAGCCAAATATCCATGCCTATAGCCATGAGTGTTTTTGAGACGACCCTACAAACCCATTAAAAGCGTGGGGTAGGAGTTCGTATTTTTATTGGTTATTTGAGTCTTGGAAACTTTTATTAGGAATTTATTATTTTTTTAATTAAGGACCACCATCCGGAAAAAAAAAATTTAATACCCCATAAAAATTTAAAAAAAATTATAATAAAAGGGGAAATAAAAAAAAATATAGTAATATGATGTGGATAGTGTTGATTAATTGCCTACGCGCTTGTAAAGGCTTGAGTGTAATTGTTTATTTTATGAAGCCTAATGTTTAGAGGGCAAGAGTTGTGTAAGAAGCATGCTATAAGCTTCAATTGTGCTTAAGTGGTTTGAGCTTCCAGTCGGTTACGAGTTTTGAGTTGAGGAATAGCCTATGTTTGAAAGGCTACGTTATGAGTGTTGAGTGAGGTTTTATTTTTGAACGAGGTGAAGCTATTGCTTCGTATTTAGGTTAGGTTGAATGAGTTATTGATCATGTTTGATCATGAGTTAGCCACACGACTTATATATTCCATACCCGTCCAAAGAGCCTTACATTACAACCCGCGAAGACCTTTTTCGATTCTTAGTTTAGACAACACACTTAATTTGTGATTGAAAAGAGATTGATTTTCTGTGCTTATTTATTGTGCATATAATTGTATGATTTGAGTGTATACACGTCCCATGCAGAAAATACTTGAGTGCTTTTGAGCGTACTTATATATATTATCCTTCGTGAGGAAGCATGATTTTATTGAAGCGACGATGTAATAATGGTCAAGTGTTTGACGTTGCGTAGCTTGTACCTATATTTTCAAAATTATGTATGTAGCATAGCACGACTTTTTGCTTGAACTGATTTTCATTCTAATTATACTTTGAAATTATCGTTTGTTCGAGGACGAACAAACCAATAAAGTGTGGGGTAGTTGATTAGAGTAGATTTGTCCTTATTTTTATTAGCTTTTTAGTTCGTTTTTCTATTTGTTTTTGGTACAAGTTGGACGATTTAAGCATAATTCCGTATTTTTATAGTTCTGACTTATTTTACCATATTTTAATCGTAATTGATGCAAATAGGTGATATTTCATTATTTTCACCTTACAGCTAAGTAACCGGAAGAGTTCAGCGCGTAATAGATGAAGTTCGATGTTCAAGAATAGGAGAACGAGCTTTCCGGCGAAACGAGTAGCAAAAGGTCAAGAGACGGAGACAGACGCTCTGTCGCGTCGACTGACGCGACCGTCGATGCTCCGTCGATGCGAGCCATGATCCGCGTCAGTCGACGAAAGGCCGACGCACTGCCGATGCTACGTTCTGAAGCGTCGATAGAAAGGGCGTCAGTCGACGCACCATCGACACAACTTGCTGAAGCGTCGACTGAAGGAGCGTCAGTCGACGCACGGTCAACGCAATTCTCTAAAACGTCGATGCAAGCCCGCGTCAGTCGACGCACCCGCCCAGCCGATGCGCACACCCAGGCAGCACCGACGCCGAGTACCAGCGCACGTCAGTCGATGCTCCGTCAATGCACCATCGACGCGACGGCCCAGAATTCGGACTTTAGGGTTTCTTGTGCGCCAAGACTTGCAATATCTATATAAACCCTCTATATTTTGGATTTTTGAGAGGAGAGACACCAGAGACACATAATACATGACCACCTAGGGTTTCTTAGCTCAGAATAAATATAATCCCACATCTCATAACGAGATTTGAAGACGGAGATCAAGGATCGAAGAACAACGCGTCCGAAACATTGAATTCGCGTTCGGGATTCAATCTTTACCCAAGATCGACGTGCAACTCCGGAATAGCTGGAGCTTCTCATTACTTTTAGTAGTTACAATAAGTTTTCTAAACTCTTAGTTAATTTAGTAGTTAATTTCTAGTTTAATTCTTAGTTAATCTCTTAGTTAATTCTAGTTTAATTAGTTTAATTGTTTTTATGCTTGGATATTGGATATTGGTTAATTTAGTTTACTTATGCGATTGATTTATGTTTAGTTATTCGTTCTTAGATTCATATGATACATTGCTTAGTGATAATTTCTTATGCTCATGCTCTTAGAGTCGTTAATTAGATTTTAATCATCGTTACTGCTCGTCAGTCGATGCAGGCCCGCATCAGTCGACGCACCCGCCCAGCCGATGCGCACACCCAGGCAGCACCGACGCCGAGCACCAGCCCGCGTCAGTCGACGCACCGTCGACGCGACGGCCCAGAATTCAGATTTTAGGGTTTCTTGTGCGCCAAGACTTGCAATTTCTATATAAACTCTCCTTATTTTGGATTTTTGGAAGACACACGACCACCTAGGGTTCCATAGCTTCAAATAACGATAATTCCACATCTCTTAACGAGATTTGAAGACGGAGATCAAGGATCGAAGAACAACGCATCCAAGACATCGAATTCGAGTTTGGGATTCAATCTTAGCCCAAGAACAACGTTCAAACTCCGGAATAGCTGGAGCCTTTTACTGCTTTCATTAGTTCCAATAAGTACTCTACTCTCGTAGATAATTTCGTAGTTAATTTTTTAGTTTAATTCTTAGTTAATTACTTAGTTAATGCTAGAACTAGTTTAATTAGCTTGATTATTTTATACTTGGATATTGGTTAATTTAGTTCATTTATGCGAGTTGATTTATGCTTAGTTATTCGTTAATCTTAGATTCTTATGATTCGTTGCTTAGTGGTAATTTCTTATGCTCATGCTCTTAGATTCGTTAATTAGGTTTAATTTATGATTGTGTATTATTGATAGTTTAAATTATTGCTCGTAGTTGATAATCTAGTTTAAAGTAATTAGTTTAATTAGTTTTAGTTTAATTATTGCTTTAGTTCATAATGATCAATTCAACATCTTTTAAAACCCCAATTGTATATGTATTTTATTTTAGTTCGTAAATTGAGAAAAACATCCGAAAGACCGAACAGTTGTTTCCTCGAGAGATACGACTCGAGTCAAACTCATCACCCTACAAGTACCTCGTACTCTTGTGAGCAAACTGACGTGCTTTTAAATTAATTCATTAAAAAGGGGTGCACAAAAGTTTGGATCATAAATCCATGAACTAAGATTAATATAATCTAAACTATCTAAAAAACTAGAAATTTCAAAACTAAGAATTATGAAGAGAATCTAAAGAAATCTAAGAACACTCTTCGGGTTTGTCGGACCCTAAGAGGTTCACTAACCCTAGGAATAATGAAAAGCTTGAAAAGTATCAAAAAGTATGCTTAAAATGAGTTTAAGAGGGGTTTATATAGTTTTCCCAAATCTTGGAGAACAAGTTAGGGTAAAAATCCTGAAATTGTGATCGCACTGGGTAACCCAGTGTCGGTCAATGTACCCAGTGTCGGCAGCAGGTGCGTGTGTCGGTCGACAGTCTATGGATCGATGCTCACAGAGAGTTGCGTCGGCTGGTGCATCGGAAGATGGTCGATGGACGTGAGCGGCGAACTCGGACACTGGGTAACCCAGTGTCAGAAAAGTACCCAGTGTCAGCCATAACACTTCATATCGAGGCCCAATTTTGCTAAAACTCCACTCGTACGCTCATACTCGACTATGTCCAGAACAAAAAACTTCAAAATATTTTAAATAAACATAAAATTATTAATTATGATTAAAATATGATAAAAGAAGCTGGAGACACAAAAATATAAAAATATGCTAAATCTATCCAACTTATACCGAAATCAATAACAAAAACTAACTAAAACACTAACAAAAATCAAGACAAATTCGTGTTAATGAAATACCCCATGCTTTATTGGTTTGTTCGTCCTCGAACAAACGATAGTTTCAAAGAATAACAAGTATAAAAATCAGCTCAAGCAAAGAGTCGTGTCGTGCTACATAGATAATTTGAAAATATAGATAATTGTAACACAACTTCAAACGCTAGACCATTATTACATTGTCTCTTCAAAAACAAAATCATGCATCCTCACAAAAGGTATTTTATATGTGTGTACGCTCAAAGCACTCAAGAATTTTTTATGGGGACATGTTTACGCTCAAATCATCAAAATAAAAGCCTAATAAGCAAGAAGTGAAAATCAAAAACTTCTCCATCGCATTTAAGTGTGTAATTAACAAAGAATCGAAAAAGGTCTTTGCGGGTTGTAATGTAGGCTCTTTGGACGGGTATGGAATATATAAGTCGTGTGCCTAACTCACGATCTAACGTGATCAATAACTCACCAAACTAGTCTAATCACGAAGCAATGTGCTTCACCTTAATCAAAAGAAACCTCACTAAACACTCATAGCGTAGCCTTTACACATAGGCTATTTCTCAACTCGCAAACCGTAAACCGACTTTCGCTCAAACCACTTAAACAAGATAAAAGCTTATAATATGCTTCTTCTTTTCAAACACAACTCTTGCCTCTTAAACATTAGGCGTCACTAAAATCAATAATACTAAAACCAAGCCTTTATAATCGTAGGCAACTACTACTTTTCATAAAGCCTTGATAAAATCTCCAAAACACAAATAAACAATAAAAGTAACTAACTCCTACCCCAATCTTTTAATGATAGTAAGAGTCGACTAAAAACACTCATGGCTATAGGAAATGAATTATTGGCTATGATTGGCTCATTCAGAATTTATAGTGGCTAATATATATGGATATAGCCGGAATAAGGTTTTTTTTGTGCCTTAACGTCATGTTTAAAGCTAACTACACACAACGATTTCAAAGAGATCTCAAAACAGAACTTACTCAAGTACATGCAAAGATGATAAACACTCAGGCTACTCACAGGCTTTTACATGAAAAAGTCTTGGATTGATGCTGCTTTTAAGGTTTTGCGAAATTATTTGCGTCTACCATTTTACAATATATAAATAATAATTTTGAAAATTTTATGCACTTATACACACTCAAACACAAAAACCTCAAATCACACATAGTCAACTTTGACAGGCAAGCCAGACAAACATAATCAAGCACGGGAATAGCGATCAATCACATTTAAATACTAGATACTACAAATCAGGAATTTAAATTACACATTTATAAAACACAAATCATACTCAACCATCCTTCCCCCTCTAAAAATTTGGCAATCTCCTGATTACCATAAATATATATAAAAGCAAATCAAAAGAGGAAAGGAGTAAGAAAGCATCCCTGAAAATTAAATAGTCAAGTTGCTCCAAATAGTGTTGTGCAATCATCCTTCATCTTGAATCTCGTGATTGGAAATGTCTTGATTACCAATCTTGTAGGAAAAATTCGCAGCTCGGATTTTCGCACAGTATCGCAGATTTGACCATGCTAGCGGTTGCCTTAGCGGTAAGAACAACCGCTATGTCAACCGTTAAGTTCTATGTGCAATGGTGGCGGTAAATATAACGGTCAGTGCCACCGCTAAGTAAATCGTTAGCCCTTCCCTATTACTCCCTAGCGGCCAGTTTAGCGGTTGAACTCGTTGTTAACGCCTAGGTGAGATTGTTAACGGTAATGCTAGCAGTAGGGGTTATCGCTAGGTAAACGCTAAGTCTACAGTTTTGGCAAATTTCTCAGCTTTTTCAGCACATCAACACCGCATAAACGTACCACAGCAAAGACACAACTACTAAAATAAAAGAAAGGAAAAAATCAAACGAAAAGGTAAGGGAAAATACAAAAAGAAAACAAACACTTGGGTTGCCTCCCAAGAAGCGTTTGTTTAACGTCGAAAGCTCGACGCCTTCTACGAACGAGGCTATCCTAGATCTAAAAATAAGTGACAATCATGCCACGCCTTAGTGTTCTCCAAGAGCAAGTGTAGGCAATTTAAATCACCAAGGCGAGCACGGAAAGCAAGTCGTAGAGCAACGAAAACTTCAACTCGCTTTGGGGGTCGAAAAAGCGAGTAATTGATCACCACGAACATATCAAAAGTAAATTGGGACACAGGATGATCCTCGACCTTTGGAAAAACTAAAAAATCCATTGAACAAGCGGCAAGTCCCTCAAACATCCTGAACTCCCTTACTTCTTTGATATCCCCCTCAACAATATTTAAATCTATATTCGGGCATAAGGGAGGGGGATTGGATGCCCTACGTGACTAATTCTTTCTTTTGCATTGGTTGAAGACGATTGAAACCTTGAAGATTATGCTGTGAGATCGAATTARTTTATTTATTTTCAATTTATGATTCTATATATTGATTATTTTGCATGCTTATCTTCATGGTTGTATGTTTAGTTTATAGATTGGCCACCTATAACTCTATACATGATATCTACTACTTGGTGAATAATTTAGCCAGTTTAGATTATTTATTTATCATAAGAAGCAACTAAGATAGATAAATAGCTGGATTATGTGTTATCATTCTTAGGTGAAATAATTGAACAAGTTAGTAATTAATGGGTTATTTATTTACTTCTTGGATTGTYGGTCTCTTGTGTTTTTAAAGTTATTGTTGGGTTTATTCGGCACGATTGTGGGGATTTCTTAACAATAAAGGTTAACGTGAATGGATTATTTTATGTGACTAAGGTAGGAGATAGAATCTTAGATTCAACGACAATGATATGTAATTGTGAATTTATATTTTCGAATTAAGGATCAGCTAAACACTTCAAGGTGGAAATAAAATCAACCAAGGCAATTTCATCGCATATTTATTTTCATCCTTTTCATTGCTTTTGGTTCTATTTTATAAATTGTTAGTTTTTTTATTTTTATTTTTAATATTTTTAGTTTTGTAGATTTTAAACCGAAACCCCCCTTTTAAATCACATCATTTAAGAATCTTAATTACATTCTCCCCGTGGATATGACCCTTGCTCACACTACTATATATTGTAACGTAAGGTTTCATTTGGGTGTCTCGACAGCACTACCAAACACAATGACCAAATGTGGATTTTCTATCATTTAGATCAGAAGCCCAGTCTAGATCTGAAAAAGTTGTCAGGTGAAAATGTGGTGATTTAACAAGATGCAAACCATGTCCTCTAGTTCCTAAAATGTATCTCATCAAAAGTTTGACAACTTTCCAATGATTGTCAAAAACCATAGGCTTCCAATCATTTGTTCATTAACTTTCAATCAAATATGATTGAAGTTTTATAATTRACTTTATATGATTATAACAAATGCGTTAATTTTAATTTCAATAAAAATGTTTGTAGATTATTTATTTTCATGATGTTTTCAGGAAATATGTGAACCTATAAGAGAATCATGATAGGTTGTGATGCGACGAAAAAGATTGGCACTTCAAGAATATGGGGTACTAACCTTAAATACAAAGTAACTGACCTAAATAGCTCGTAATAATGTCACAGCGACCTGATTGATTTCCAAAAGCCTTCTGGTGTTCTGATCGATCCTGCAAGACAAAACCTAAGCCAAGGCGGTGGACGCCCTCGGTGTAGGCCCTTCGACGCTTAAGTTAGTGAGAGATTCAGGAGTTCAAAATATGTAGGATATGAAATCAACTTAGAATAAAAGAATGAGGCCTGAGTCCTCTTTATATAGATAAGAGAAGTGTTCCCCAAGCTAGGGTTCCCCTCTCCTACTATAATACCATAAATATCAAAACCGACTTAGAATTAGGATTTCTCCTGTATGCTAAGTTCCCATATGATTTTCATCTTTTTGTACATATTTTCATTACTGTTTTTGTTTCACGTTGCGTGTTTTTCGCTTGCTTTTTGTTGCGTTAGGAGTCGAGTTGGCCGTTTTTCGTATTTCTAGATTTTCTTAGTTTTCGTACGTTTTATTATTAGTTTTCGTAGTTTTTTCACTATTTCGTTTTTCTATTGGCCGTAGGACGTCCAAGCGGGGCCCGCGCTCGTATGGGATCGTGGATACTCGACTCGGAAATGAACGGACGAAGCAAGGAAGYGCACGGACGTGGTTCGATAAACCGACGGACGTGAAAAGAACGAGGAATCGAGCCGGGTGCAGTAGTCCAGTCGACAGACTGGAGTTCAGTCGATCGACTGCCCTTCTAGTCGATCGACTGGAACTCCAAAATCGACTGAATTCCAGGGCTTTTGGCCGTTTTTGAGCATGYAGTCGATCGACTGCCGACATGGCCAATCGACTGCCAGTCGATCGACTGAAAAGCAAAAATTTTGAAGATATTAGCAATCAGACGTCATTTCAAGAGGACAACTTGTCCTGATAGCTTTCTTCCCCAAGGAAGCTGCCCAAACCAGATTTTTCTACAGTTTTTCATATGTTGCTCATTTTAATTCCTAAAAAATTCTAGTAATTAGTTATAGATTAGTTAAGTTTAGATCTTAGCTAGTTAATGTTCAAGCTTCRTTTCGAGCTTTCTTTTGTGAAGAAYCATCCGGCTTTCAAGCTTCCTCCTTCAAGCTTTTGTAWTAACTTACATTTGGTAATATCCTTCTATAATCTAGTCTTGTTTTCATGTTATTCCTTTTTAATATTGTGTTGTATTATGGATCATTAGTTTAGTGTTTCTCTTGATCGTCAAACTTTCAATCTTTATTTTCTAGCTTCCTAGCTTATGAACTTATGCTTTTAAGTTATTAAGTTGCAATCAATTTTCTAAGTTGTAAAAGTTGTTAAGATCTTCCTTTTAAAACCCTTAATTAATGTTAAGTGCTTATGTTGACTTATTCAAATAAGTTGACTTTAATTTTCCCTCCATTTTACTAATTTCAAATAATTAAATTTTTAATAAGTTAATTAGTTTAAATTGATCGTTTTTAATATAAGCTTTAATTTCCTTTAAATGTTTTAATGTTTTTAAATCTTAATTTTCAATTTCAATCTTAGTTATAGAAACCGAAAAATGATTATCGCTTTCTAGGTTTAAATTAGTTTAAGTAAAACCGACGATAAGAACGATAAAGAAAAYCSAAAKCCRATCACATCCATCCTCGAGAGACACGACTCGGGACAACTCACCGCACCTACAGTCGACTCCGTACTATTGCGGAGACGATTTCTAGAGCGTCGAGAAATCTTCGATCAAATTTTGACGCCGTTGCCGGGGATGGATTAAGGCCAAAGGCATTCTTAATTATTCTTATCGTCGTCGTAAATAATTAGTTAGCAAATTATTTTACATTCGATACGCGTAATCTTTTTGTCGCTTGTTGTGTGTGTAGGGTGGGTCCCACATCCCGTTCTCTCCACTAGTATCACTAATAATCGAGAAGCGGACGATGGAAACCCTGTTCGAAAGCCCGATTCTGCCCGCCCACACTCTGAACGATCGAAAGACGCCTCCGCCGCTTGATTGATTCAGCCGAGGATGGCAAACTACCGAGCTAGTTTGCCATACGACAACCCTTACATCCAAATTCCCGAATATCCAAATCCATACACAACTCCCAAATATGACGATCCGTATGCTTCGATCGGTAAAGAGTGGATTTACTCTTGTCGTCCTTTTAGCCAAAGCTAACAAACAACGTAGCGTACGACGTCTCGAACTATTTTTTGTGCATTAGCCTAGGGTTGGTCGGGGTAGTTTTTGTAAATATACGTTAGTTTTGCTTGAGGACAAGCAACCATTCTAAGTGTGGGGTGGTTGATTTGCATCTTTTTGTACATATTTTCATTACTGTTTTTGTTTCACGTTGCGTGTTTTTCGCTTGCTTTTTGTTGCGTTAGGAGTCGAGTTGGCCGTTTTTCGTATTTCTAGATTTTCTTAGTTTTCGTACGTTTTATTATTAGTTTTCGTAGTTTTTCACTATTTCGTTTTTCTATTGGCCGTAGGACGTCCAAGCGGGGCCCGCGCTCGTTTGGGATCGTGGATACTCGACTCGGAAATGAACGGACGAAGCAAGGAAGCGCACGGACGTGGTTCGATAAACCGACGGACGTGAAAAGAACGAGGAATCGAGCCGGGTGCAGTAGTCCAGTCGACAGACTGGAGTTCAGTCGATCGACTGCCCTTCTAGTCGATCGACTGGAACTCCAAAATCGACTGAATTCCAGGGCTTTTGGCCGTTTTTGAGCATGTAGTCGATCGACTGCCGACATGGC
>BMAC01000136.1:76457-95291 GCA_014905375.1 Phtheirospermum japonicum
CCGATCATTATGACTCATACCCCCACAACCAGAGCATAGATCCTTATGCACCGACTCGTTCTCAATCGACTGCCAGTCGATCGACTGCTTTTTCAGTCGATCGACTGAAAAGCAGAAATTTTGAAGATATTAGCAATCAGACATCATTTCAAGAGGACAACTTGTCCTGATAGCTTTCTTCCCCAAGGAAGCTGCCCAAACCAGATTTTTCTACAGTTTTTCATATGTTGCTCATTTTAATTCCTAAAAAATTCTAGTAATTAGTTATAGATTAGTTAAGTTTAGATCTTAGCTAGTTAATGTTCAAGCTTCATTTCGAGCTTTCTTTTGTGAAGAATCATCCGGCTTTCAAGCTTCCTCCTTCAAGCTTTTGTAATAACTTACATTTGGTAATATCCTTCTATAATCTAGTCTTGTTTTCATGTTATTCCTTTTTAATATTGTGTTGTATTATGGATCATTAGTTTAGTGTTTCTCTTGATCGTCAAACTTTCAATCTTTATTTTCTAGCTTCCTAGCTTATGAACTTATGCTTTTAAGTTATTAAGTTGCAATCAATTTTCTAAGTTGTAAAAGTTGTTAAGATCTTCCTTTTAAAACCCTTAATTAATGTTAAGTGCTTATGTTGACTTATTCAAATAAGTTGACTTTAATTTTCCCTCCATTTTACTAATTTCAAATAATTAAATTTTTAATAAGTTAATTAGTTTAAATTGATCGTTTTTAATATAAGCTTTAATTTCCTTTAAATGTTTTAATGTTTTTAAATCTTAATTTTCAATTTCAATCTTAGTTATAGAAACCGAAAAATGATTATCGCTTTCTAGGTTTAAATTAGTTTAAGTAAAACCGACGATAAGAACGATAAAGAAAATCGAAAGCCGATCACATCCATCCTCGAGAGACACGACTCGGGACAACTCACCGCACCTACAGTCGACTCCGTACTATTGCGGAGACGATTTCTAGAGCGTCGAGAAATCTTCGATCACCATAAATAATAGATCTCTTGCTAATTTACCATAATAGGCCTGGGCCTGTAATTCTTTCTATAATACAATCCGTCGGGACCCCACAAAACAATCCATATTAGCCCGTTAAGACCCAAAACCATAAATCCCAACACTCAATGCTAAGTTGCCACTTGGCATCGAGATGGTATAATGAAACCCATTCCATAAGAGCCCGCTACCCTGTATAAGAGCTAGCTACTCTCATAATTCAGGTCGTGACTCCCTAGAACAGCTTGCTCATCTCTCAGAAAGAATGATCCTTCCGAGAAATGAGGTCACTTATCCTAATTATCATAAATACCTGCATATAGCCGACGTGAACATCTGATGTCGTATCAGCTAGTCCCCCATATTCTGATTGAATGAGGTACGAAATCAAGTAGAATATATAAGAAGTAAAGGATACGTCGGCTAAAAACCACACATCACTTCATTAGCTCGCCACAACCTCAGACCATGATCCATAATAGCCCAGCTCCCAATATCGAGATGTTATAATGTCACATATCTGACAAGAGCTTACCAACCCACATAAGAGCTCGCCGCTCCTATATGAGAGGTCGCTAGCCTCAACCCAGCTCGCCCACTCCCCCGAAGGATTGCACCTTCCAGAAGAAGAGGTCACCCATAAATCCCTTTCAATATGCATATTTATCGATTTAGATATTAATCAACTCGTCCCCATAAGAACCATTCATTACCGACCTAAAGTCACAACTTCAGCACAATAACCAACAAAATGTAATCATGCCACCCCTAGCCATCACATCCTTATTAAGATCATTAAATGCATTTTGGCACTATGCCGGGCACGTGTCCCTTCCCCGTATCCTCGTAATAGATTTAACCTTGCGGGCCCAAAAATGAAAGGCCCAGAATAAAAGCCGTACCAAATTCTCGCCTTTCAAAACCCTTTATGTACTCTCGGCTTTTCACGCCGCCCAACACATAATATACCCTTTCATGTTCATTTTTCCTCATTTTATCAAAAACACATGCAAAAACACCATCCTCGTTCTGCAAAAATTCTCTCTCGCAAACTTTTGCAAAATTCACAGCGCACCAGCATTCGTCTGCAAATTCATCAACCGCAATAATGAGTAAGTCCCCCTAATACTTCGCCATGATTATCTTAATGCGTGTCAGATTACAGTACTTGAAGATACGTGTTACGGACCCTAACCGTTTGGGTGGAATACGAGGCATTATAGCTCATTCCCAAGGGGTACGACCTAATCTGAGCAGGAGGATTTGGTGGGATCCGTGCATTCAATGCGTGTCAGGGCGCATCATCTGAAGAGAAGTGGGAGGAATATCAACTGCCCTGGTTGAGGATGAGACGTTACAGTTCATCTAAACCATTCGTGGGGGGCGCTGATTAGTACGACTTGATCTGGTGGTAAGATATGATACAACAAGAGTAGACCTGGTTGGGATGATCGTGACTGATGCCGCGTAAAAGAAGAAGAGGAGCCTAGCCTAATAGAACTTACCATGACCTCACCTGAATTCCTGGGTAAGGCTTTGAGAAGATCATGTCAGAAATCTGAAGAGGCAATTGACTGACCTCATGCGAGGAAACCGCTTGATCGGGTCTCCTCAAAGGGAATAACCTGGTTAGGTCGTTCTAAGTAACGGCCCAAGATTCGCGGGTTTCCATTTCCGAGATCTCGGAAAGGCCCCACTTAGCGAAGGTTATGAATATCTTAGCCTCAAGGATGGGAAAGGTATGACATTCTGAGCATTCTAACTTGAAATATTCCGATAAGAAAAACTGCTTAACTGACTTAAGCATCGGAGAGGTTTCCACCAAAAATCCCCCGGTGGTCCTTTCTAACGTGTTTTTGTTGGAGCAGGTCAGGATATTCAAGGAAGAAGCAGGTGTTCGTGGTTCCATTATTTTCAGGGTGAAATAGCGGACTTGTTATATTCACTGACAGTTGATGGGAAAACAATACCCACTAACCAATGGTTTGCGCATCACGCTCTTCGGATTAGAAGGTTCTGTCTCAACAGTTTGATGAATTCTTACTACTAAAGTATATTTATTTGTTTGTTGTTCCTCTCCCAAGTTATCCTGATCTTAAAAGTGTCATACGTGTCCATCTTAAGAGTATTACACATCTAGTTATTATCTTGAATGAGTTGTACTTTGGGCTAAATTACAAAAAATCATACATATTTATAGCTTCGAACGTTGAATATTGATGGATGATCAGAAATATGGCATGATTGAAGCTATCGCTCACCTCATTCATCGGAATTATGCTATCAAACTAATAGCAAAGGAGAAAAATCAGATACCTAGTTCTAGTTGTGTTTATTCAACTTAATGTAATCATTGACTTTTAGATATTTGTTCATTGTAAATTTTTTTATGGACTACTTTGTTGTAAATATTTTAGAAGCATATTCATATATTTTTTTTATCATTAGTTTTGAGTTAATTTTATTTATTGGATGTTTATACATGCACATTACTATTATATAAATAAATAGTTCGTAATGGAGAAAAGAAGATAATTGAATACAAAAAAAATAAAAAATGCGTGTGTAGTTTAAAAGTGTTATATAATATTTAATAAAGATGGTGATACGGTTACATATCATTATTGATAGATTTAAAGTGATACGATTGATGGATAAAATATTACCATAAGTTGAAAATTACTACATAGAAAGTGATACATTTTGTAGAAAAGTGTTACCCAAAAATTATATGTAACAATTATAAAATGCTACTTAGTAGTGTTACAATTGAAATTTTAAATGTAACACTTCATAAAAGTGATACTAAAGGCCATAAAAGAGTTAGTTAAAACTAAAGATAGCACAGGCAACTGTAGCACCAATCAAAATATTACCTATTATCAATAGTAACACTTTTTGTCTATTAAATAACACTTTTTTGGTGTTACATAAAATCACTTTTATTGTAGTGATACTTCAAAATACCTCTAAGTAGGTAAATATGCTACTTTTTTGCCGATTTGCTCGTTCTCGTCTCTCGGTTCTCGTAACTGTTCGCAAGTTTCATCTTTTCAGTACTGAGCTCCCTCGACTACTTAGTTGTATGTTGAAAAAGAAAACAATCACCCAATTGCAATAATTACAATTAAAATATGGTAAAATAAGCCGGAGATACATATGAAGATAAATTCAATCTATCCAACCTATATCGAAATTAATAACAATCTAACTAAAATACTGCCTAAATATATGTAAAAATCAAGAAAAATGCATAGTAATCAGTTAGCGGCAAAGCCACTATATCTCAACTTCAAACAGTAACATATTTCATCATCAATCGTGCGCAAGGCATGTTTTCAGATTACTAAGCACATATTCGTCAAAATACCACAGCACAACAATTTCCAATATTCGAACGCATCGAGCAAGTTACCGTCATAGTCTTCAAATCGTGCTTGTATTTTTATATATTAAGTAAGCCATTTCAAGGTCGACATTTTACCATGTCCGAATTTCAAATTAGTTGAGTGGATGGAATATTATGTTTGAATTAAAAAAGTAATTAGAAGTCTAATATATTGTTTGATACATATGAGGTTTTTAAGACTTTTATTTCCTTTTGGAGTATATTTTGTCTAATATATTATATATTAATTATTTAGGAAACTTTTTATACTTATCTTATTTGGTAATTATCTTGTATATTATTAAAATTAGTTTAGGTTGTAATTATGTTTCTCCTGGTTAGAATTCTTATGTTGCAAGTCTTGATTTATTAGAAGTCTTAGATTTCATCTTCTTTCCTTAATTGCAATATTTTATGTAAATATTATTTCCTTCTTTTGTAGGACTCTTTACAAGTAAGGATGTCTATATAAATATGTGGACTTGATCTACAACTTGAAAACGCTGAATACGCAGAGGGAATATACGAAAAGGTCAGAGTTTAGAGTTGAGAGTGATTTATTCAATCAACAACAAATCTACCCAAACACAGACGTTCTCGTGCTGCAATATCTGCACTAACATCCTATTAAACGAATTATTTTTCTTCCATAATTTTGCATTTTTATTAAGATCATCAAATCCTGGAGATTTTGATTCTTAACTTTTGTAAAAGTAGTGTTGATTTAAAACAATCTTAGGGAAAATTATCTTTTTGGTCCATTATATTGTCCACTTTCCAATTTAGGATCAAGATATTGTTCACTATCAAAACATATACACGAAGTTGGCAAAATCATCAAAAAAAGGTACAAATTATCCCGATCGGGCTTTTTTGTTGACGTGGCGTGATTCAATAATCTCTTATCATTTTTCTTTATTTTTAAACATTAATTGAACAAAAAAATCTGAGAAAGAAATCAATTTCGTTTCATTATATTGGTCACATTCCAATAAAGGTACGCGATATTGACCATCACCAAATCACATCTGCTAAGTTGGCCAATTCATCGAAAATGATCCAAAAAAGCTTGATCGGGGCATTTTGTCTGACGTGGCGTTAATTTATATTTTCTTATCATTTTTATTAATTTTAAACATTAAATTGCCGACAAAATCCTATTTGCCTTTCATTCTTTTTCCTTGAATCAAATTAATATATTTTTAAATCAAAAATTAAAAAAATCGGTGATAAATAAAAAATATAAAGTAGATCTTACAAAATTATAAAATAAATATAAAAAATTTATAATTTTTTATTATTAGTAAGAATTTAATTAATAAAAAGATTAATAAAATTAGAAATAAATATAAAAATATATATTGAGTTTTAAAAAATTATTTAAAATATAGATATTTATAAAAATAAATCTAATTTTATTCATATAAAATTATATGTATGTTTTATAATTTATTATAATATATTTTATGGTTTTGTATTTATATCTAATTGTATTAGCTAATTCTTTTTATTAATAATCATTTCCTAGTATAAATATCTATAATTATTTTATAATTTTTTAATATTTATTTTATATTTTTATATTATCTTATATTGTTAATCATTTTTTATTGATTAGATTAAAGAAAAAATAAAATAAAAGGGAAAATAAAAGGGAGGGCAAAACATATTTGTAATGTTTATAATTATAGAAAAAATGAAAATATAGCACCACGCCACGTTAGCAAAAATCTCGACCAAACCTTTTTTGGACCATTTTTGATGAATTGGTCAACTTAGCAGATATGTCAATATCACGTACCTTTTTTGGAATGTGGTCAATATGATGGACCAAAATTGATTTCTTTCACCGTTTTTTTTTTTTTTTGTTCAATTAATGTTTAAAAATAAAAGAAAATGATAAGAAATTATTGAATCATGCCACGTCATCAAAAAAGCCCGATCGGGATAATTTTGTACCTTTTTTGATGATATTGACAACTTCGTGTATGTGTTTTTATAGTGGACAATATCTTGGTCCTAAATTGGAAAGTGGACAACGTAATGGACCAAAAAAATAATTTTTCCAACAATCTTACTCGATAGAAGTTTTTCGTAGTCTTTACTTGTTTATGTTTTCATGTGTAATCACTGATACACTATTCTAGTAAAGATATTTTTGCCTTGAGGCAAGACTACAAGGATTTATACCTTGTAGTTAAAAATTTTGAAAGCTTATGTTTTGTTATTTTAATTCTGCTGGTATTTAGCTACACTCTGCACAAAACATACTAGGTTATTTTTTATTGTTCTAATGATTTTTTATTTTTATTCATGAACAACTTAGCGAATTAGGGCTTGCAACTCCTTCAATTGTCATCATGTGCGGGCACTTGACAACACTAAGTGTAGATCTGAGTGCAAGCTTAGAGATTCGCCTATTTGTTCTAAGTGCCAAACACATTTTATTGAATCTAATCTTGTGAGTTTTAATTTCACTATTATTGCTACAGGAGATGTGAAGGCTGAGGACCCTGATGAAAAGAACAAAGAGGTGATGGAGTCATACGAAGTGTTGTATCAAAGTTGGGTCAAGTTGGTTTAAAAGGCCAAATTTGTTACCAATGAGAACGATGAGCTGAAAGCGTCTATCGCTCATTTGGAGGTGCTTCTCACAACAAAAGATGAAGAACTTGGTAATGTAAAATCTAACTTGGCACTTCTCTTCAATCTTTGAAGAAGACGAGTACCAGTAAGGCTAGAACCCAATTTCAAACTCCTGTTTTGTTAAATCAAAATAAGCTTGTGAAACACCAAGTCAAAACATGCCTACAACCTCTAAAAATCGAAATGCCACAAGCGTAAATATATTTGTCATCATTGCTTTATGCTTGGCCATATTAGGCCTTACTGTCATAAACTTAAAGTTGAGTTTGCTGAGAAAAGGTTTGTGGATCCAGTGTTGGTCCTGATATTTGTCGGTCCCAGCAGTAACACCGACACCAACACCTCCCTTAAATTCAAATCTGTTTGGGTTCGCAGTTATTTTTTTACGCATATGATTTTAGGGTCTTGGTATTTTGGCATCAATTTCTCGTGTCATGTGATGGGTACTCATGAGTATATTTAACGGACATACAACATAGGAATAGTGATTTATGGATGTGGAGACCATGGGCAAATCATCGGTAAAGGGACATTGAATTTTGAAGGCCTTCCGAAGCTTCACAATGTGCTTTTTATTGATGAACTTATGACTAATTTGATTAGTATAAGTCAATTTTGTGAAAGTAATATGAATGTGGAATTTGATAAACAAACTTGCAAAGTTTTTTATGATTCAAATGTTTATTTTCTTATAGTTACAAAGATGGTGGATAAGTGCTATCTTGTGTGTAAGTATGGGGTTGCACTTGTTAAACATATGAGTATTTTTACGAAGGGTCATGGACATAAACTTATTTCAAACTCTACGCGACCTTTGCACAAGA
Source organism: Phtheirospermum japonicum (assembly GCA_014905375.1). NCBI lineage: Eukaryota > Viridiplantae > Streptophyta > Magnoliopsida > Lamiales > Orobanchaceae > Phtheirospermum > Phtheirospermum japonicum. The sequence goes on from BMAC01000136.1 coordinate 84,317, forward strand.
TTTCTCAATACTCTACGTTTTAAAAAACTACAGGAATCTCAAGTTCTTTGATAGAAAGATTTTAATCCTAAAACTCTTAAGTCTTTAAAATATTGTGCGTATTCTAATTTTTGTGACTTTGCTTCAAAATGTGCAAAAACTTTAGCTAGAAATAGCTTTAATATTAGTTTAAGTGACTATGCGTCTAAGGTAGTATAGACTGACCTTAATGGTGAGAAAAGCTTGTTTTTCACAACTCTGGAGGGAGAGGTTGTCACTCTGTGTGCCGCTGTTTAGGGTGTTGGTGGGAATATTGGCACACCACCACCAACATTCAGTCTAGAATTTCTCGATTGCACTAATATTGGTTTAAATTCTGATGTTTTGTCAGATGCAGGTACCCAGTACAGTGAGGGTAATATTCTTGTTAAGTTTGATCTTCATAACTCCCTTGTTTCACCTAATCCGTAGGACAAGGGTAAAACAAAACTTGACAAGGTTATTTTCATGGGTAATAAGTTTGACAAAATTGGTTTTGCGTTCATAAAGCTTATTTTTCTTAAAGAAGATTCTCTCAAGTCTTCATCGATACCAACTAACGTGAAGCATTCTTTTAAGAAAAAATCAAGTTCAAGAAAATGTCGATTTATTTCTCATTGGTGTTCTGTTTTTAAACACATTAAAAAAAATGATGAACTGGAATCTGATCGTGCTTAATGATTTCTGAAGAATTAGTGTTGGTGGAAATGTTGGTGGTTTCCAGTAACATTTTCAATAACACTCGAACCACTTCGGTTAAGAATTCGGATTTTGGTGTTGTTCACACCTCACTTGAGTCAATATTCCCTGGTTTATGGTTGTTTTATAGTGGTTTTCCCCTATACTTGCCGGGTATTTTGGATTATTTGACTAATTTTGAATTTCAGAGCGTAAGTCAAGTTTGTGTTTCTTTTGATCTTCATGATACTACAGTTGGTAAAGGTACATTTAATGTTTATGGTTTACTCAAGCTCTATTATATTTTTTTATACTAAAGGGCTTGTTGTTAATCAACTTAGTAGAAACTAAAGTTGTGATGATTGTTTATATGTGAAGTTTGGTAAAGTTTCTTGTGAAGTGTTTGATTTTTGTAACACTTGTCTTGCAGGTCTAAGAGCAGCTGATCATAGTTATCGGTTTCATATTATACATTGTTGTTGTGTTGCCAATATTGATGTTCTTGGTTTATGGCACCAAAAGATTGGTGATGTAAATTTGAAAATGATTAAGAAATTGGTTAAATTTGAAGCTGCTTGTGATTTACCCAGACTAAACATTGAAGTTAGTAGTGTCCATTTTGGTTGTTTAAATGGTAAATTAAATATTGGTAATCATCTCGTGAAGAAGGGTTTTTTAGCCTCTTATTATCTTGCCTTTGATGTTGTCAATCCTGTTGAGTGTGAAAGTCTATATTGTACGAAGTACCATCTTGTTCCCGTTTACGACCTTTTACAAAGCTCTTCGATTATGTTTATTTATGAAAAGTTGGATGCCCTTGAATTGCTTGATTCTATGCTTGAAGGGGTTTTTAAAGTTTACGATTTAAGAGTCACTAAAATCCGTTTGAATCATCATGTATTTTTTGAGAATTTTTCATTTTTGTTTGATAGAGTGGAATTTTCTAATGTGTTTTTTGCACCTAGAGATATGTTGGGTCAATAGGAGATATCAAACATTTCAAAAGTTTGAATAATAACTATGTTGGTCAATAGGAGATATCAAACATTTCAAAAGTTTGAATAATAACTTTATGGTCGCAGATTTTTATACATGTGAAAGGTTTGATGGTTACTAGTTTTTATATGGGTAAATTTCATTTTTGGTACTCAAACTATGCCGTAATTTTAGAGTCAGTACCCTAAATTTATAAAGTATCAAAATCAATACCCTCAATTTCATTTTTGTCTCAGTTTTCTTACCCCACTTTAACTTTCCGTTAGAAACTAACGGTTCAAAAAATATGACAAAAACTGAGACAAAAATCACTTGATAGTTGGTCTGAATCATAATATTATGCACACGAATACCAACTAAATCTCGTAAAAGGCAAACAGGTCCCAAACAAGTTAGAAATTTCATAACCCCAAAATACCCAGAAACAGCAATCCTCCCCATGAGAACCAAAGATTGCAAAACAAGCCCCAAACAGAAGAAGATTTACAAAAGGCACCCAGTAAAAATATAACTATAAAAAACTCAGATCCCCCAAAATATTTTAAAAGTGACAAAAATTCCATCATCCCCGAAAATCCACCAAAAATCCACCACGCTAATCAGCACCTAACAACCACCGCTGCCGCCTGATAGTCCACCGAAAACACTTGACTAAGTAGACAAGGAGACTGACACAACGGAGAAGAATTAACCAATGGGCAGACCCGCCGGTCAATTCCCCACGTGCCGCGAGCGATTTCGGCGCCCTCAATCAAGTGTGCAACAGCAACGCCGCTGGACTCCATCATCCTTTTCCCATATTTTCGACAACCCAAAACCAGATAAGGACTTTATGAGAGGCATCAAGATACCGCTTAAGCCAAATTCGGCCGCCGCCATCTAGTATGTGTCGGCAGTGGGAATGAAGGTGACGTGATGAGCGTACAGCCTTGAACCTGATGGCCGCTGCTCGTCTGGCGGGTGGTTTTGAAAAAGAAATTGAATTAGGGTTTGGAATGGGAGGAATCGTGGTTACAAAGCTTCTGATTTTTAATATTTTCTTAATTGAAAAGTACCCTTATTAGCGATATTCGGGTTTAAACCCTTTTCGAAATTTGGGAAAATTTTTGTACTGAAACTGCGTACAGAAGCACGAATAGATGAGATTTCTACGCAACTATGTGATTTGGAAATTGAATCCAGATTTATCAAAATAAGCTGGATATTTTGCACGAAAACTGGAACCGTTAGTTTTAAGCAGAAAGTAAAGTTGGGTATGAAAATTGAGACAAAAATGCAACTTACGGTACTAGTTTTGATACTTTTAAAATTTGGGGTACTAAATCTGAAGTTTTGGTATAGTTTGAGTACCAGAAATAAAATTTACCCTTTTTATATTTTTGAAAGGTTTGATGGTCGTAGGTTTTTTTATAATTTGAGGTTGATGGTTGCAGGTTTTTATACTTGCGTTGTGATATTATTAAAGTAAGGTTATTGTTGCAAGTTTAAGGAAGATATTGTTGCAAGTTTAGGAAGAATATACTTAAGCAGTGAAAAATAAAAATACATTGTATAAAAGAGGAGTTCAGAGTTTCCCAAATTCATAGGTTTACATATTAAGGGGCAGTTGGGGGGACTTGAGGAATGAACTCGTCTAAAGGATCCTCTAGCTCGGAACTCAGTCGAGAGAACTGCTTGCGTTACGCATTTGTCCCACCAGATGGCTTTTTTGGGTTGGTTGATGTCACCCTTCCAAAAATCATAGGGAGGAGGGTCCTTCTAAGCTTTCTTCTGATCTACCTGAAAGTTCAGGCCGACAACTTGAATATGTTAGTTAGTCCGTTCGATAGCGGTTCTGAAGTATGCTTATGTCGACCAGTCCTATGAAGAGGTCAGGTCGCTGCTTTAGCGGAATCAGTGAGACCTGTTTACAATCAGGCTGCTGCATCGACGGGCTAAGTGAGACATGTCTATTAATACTATTAGATTTTCATAAAGGTAAAAACAATTTACCGCCAAACTATCACCATTCTCACAGATCACCATATTAATTATGTGTGTTTTGCAATTTACTCCTTAATTTTTATTTTTTTATGGACACCTCAACCATTTTTAAAGGTTTTCTTAAAATAATGCATAAATTAATAAATATATTAAGTTTATTTTATTATGAGGGAAAATAAATAAAAATATTCAATTTTTTAAGTTTTTCCTTTGTAATTACTATGATTAGAATCATACCAGTTAGATTTTTAGTCTATTCTGTGATTTGTTTTTATTTTATTTCCCATTTAGTCTTTCATATTTCATATATGTCGTAAGTCTCGACACATTTGAAAGAGTTCAATAATATGAAAAAAAAAAAAGTATTGAAGAGAGATTTCTCATTTTTGTCATCTTTTCGGTATTCTTATGAATCGAGTTTTTGGATGCCTATAATATCTGGTATTCGTGAGCGAATCAACAGATTGCGTATGTGGTTGCATTCTATCTTGATCTTTTTTATTAGAAGCTTCATCTACGTCAAAATTGTATACTTGTTTGACCAACATGATTTTTTTTAAGGAGAAATTAACGATCAAAATTTGAGTGTTAGACTTGCAATAAAACTGGTTTGTCCACGTAAGGGGAAAAGAAAGAGAAGAAGACGTATCCTCCAATATATTAATGCAAAATTTTCTTATTTTATGTGTGTGTGTTTTTTCACGTTTTGTTAGATTTGAAAAAGATTCTGGTGTTTCGCTATCATTTGAACCGATATTTACTTAATTTAGTATTAACTTTTTATATATTACTTAATTTAATATTTTTCTAATATTATACTTTGCCTAATTTAACATGTTCATTTATTACATGTTACCTAATTTAATATTTTCTGTAACATATTTTAGCTAATTCAATATCTTTCTATTGTTCTACTGATATAAAGTATAAATAAATTATAGCAATGAGAAAATATATATAGAAGTTTAATTAATTTGTATTTATATAAAAGTTGAAATAATTTTATCTGAGTTTTAAATATTTATTTAAAAAAAATACGAGTTATATAAAGTTATTGCAAAAAAAATATTAAAATTTTTAATTTTAATATTTTATTTAATCCTAGTATAATTAACTGAAAGTAACATTAAAATATATATGAAAAACTATTGTTACTCCAAAAAAAAAAGAAACAAAAAGATAATATAAATAATAATAAACTATTACGCATAGGAAAATAAATATTAAATATATTATAAACTTCTTTACCTAATATCAATATAATGATACACACATTATATATATATATATATATATATATATATATATATATATATATATATATAATAATAATATTACATATATTACAAGTTAGATGTACGACATTTTCTCAATCGAAATATAAGTGTCTTTTAAATTTTAATATATATATATATATATATATATATATATATATATATATATATATATGAACAAAGTAGTGTTTAACGCAGAAATAAAAATAAATAAATAATAATAAAATAATATTACATATACAAGTTAGATGCAGTATCTTGTAGATTTTAACTTTTTATATCACATATTCACATGTGACACGCGGGTGGTGTATGTTTTATATTTTTTCATACTCAATTTTCTTCAGGTTCCCCTCAAATTTAGGGTATTTTGATATATTTTACAACTAATTTTTTGACTCATTGTAAAAAAACTTGAAAATTCGTTATTGTAAAAATCAGTCCTACTGTAATAAGAACAAACTAGTTTAACACTCGTGTATTACACAGGATTATAAAAAGCTAAATATAAAACTATTTATGAAAATAACAAACTTTTAAATTTAAAATAAAATATTAAAAAGATGTGCTCTCAACCCGTGCCCGATTCAGCTTATTAATTATTATAATTATTAATTCATATTATATTTTTATGTTTAGATTAAATTGTTTAATAATTATATTTACATACTTATAAAAATTCAAAAGATATAACATTTTCAACCCGTCTCTGATCTATATTAATTAATTTATTATTAACTCATTTTATATTTTTAATTTTGGATTAATTTTGTTAATAATTATAGTTACATACTTTGAAAATTTCAAAACGTGTCATACTGTCAAGCCTTATCACATTGTGCCATTGGATAGTAAATATTAATTAATTCTTATTATATAATTTTATTTTTTATATTTAGATTGAATTTATTACTAATATTTAGTTACATATTCCAATTATTGCAAATATATCATAATTTATCTATACAAAATATTTAAAATCTCAAAAATAAATTATTTTAACTTTTATTATAAATACAATTTATTTAATTATTTTAATAAATAAGGTTTTTTTGTAATTAAAATTATTTCATATGTAATTTATCTTTTAATTAAAATACTTAATTTAATTTTTCTCTACTTATTATATACGACTTATTTATATTTTTATATTAGGAATATAAAAAAAAACTTACTGAATTAGACATAATATAATAAAAGAAAACTAATTAAGTTAGGCTAAATATAATAATAAGAAAATATTAAATTAGGTAAGATACAATAAAAGAAAAATATTAATTAGGTATATATTTGGCTCGAATGACACATAAGCAACCGACGCACCAATTTTTTTTACTATCCAAGCGAAGCATACGAAACAAACACATATATTAGGAGGATTTTACATTAATATATACAAAATTATTTAATATTTATAATAATTAATAAATAGATTAGACATTTACAAGGCACAGGTTGAGAATACATTAGTTTAATTTTTTTATTTCAGATTTAAGTTTCTGTAATTATCACAAATATTTTTTATATTTATCTTTTGATAAGTCTCGAAGATAAATATAAAAAATATTTGTGATAATTACAGAAACTTAAATCTGAAATAAAAAATTAAACTAATGTATTCTCAACATGTGCCTTGTAAATGTCTAATCTATTTATTAATTATTATAAATATTAAATAATTTTGTATATGATGTTCAAATTAAATTCATTAATAATATTAGTTATATACTTACAAAAATTAAAAAGGCGTCACATTAGAAACTCGTGTCTAATATCTATTTTATTAATTATTATTATTAAATCTTTTTATATATTAATATTTAGAATAAATTCGTTAATAATTATTAGTTACATACTTTGAGATATTCAAAAGACGTCATACTCTCAACCCGTGTCGCATTGTTGGTGTCTAATCAATGTTTATTAATTATTAGTATATAATTTATTATTTTTATGTTTAGATTGAATACATTACTAATATTTAGTTACATATTTAGATTATTGTATATAACTCATATTTCACATATATGGAATGTTTAAAATTTTAAAAATAAAACAATTTTAAAATTTATTATCAATAAAATTTATTTAATTATTTTCATAATAAAAAAAATTGCAATTAAAATTATTTCATATGTAATTTGTCTTTTAATTAATATAACTAATTTAAATCTTATCTACTAATTATATATGACTTATTTATATTTTTATATTAAAAGAATCAAAGGAAAGTATTGAATAAGGAAAAATAATAAAAGAATTACATTAAGTAAGATACAATAAAAAGAAAAGTATTAAATTAAGTAAATATTAGGCTCGGATGACACATAAGCAAACGAAGCAGCAGAATTAAGTAAATATTAGGCTCGGATGACACATAAGCAAACGAATCAGTAGAATTTTTTATTAGCCAAACGAAGCATACGAAGCTGATACGTAGGTTAGAATAATTTTGCATTAATATATAGGGGTGATAATATTCTGATTTGTGAGTAAAACTTATTTATTGTGAAAAATAATATTTCCATAAATAGAATAAATAATGTTACGATTTGTATTTACCATTTTCAATATTATTATGTATTTTTAATAAATATTTTTTTTTAAATTCCGCATAACATGTATGCCGGTGTTTAAACTAGTAGTTAGTATATATACAAACGGGAACTTCTACGGTGCCTTTACGACACCATTCCCCACTTAGTGTGGTGCATTTACAATTATTAGATCAATTTTAAATTTTTTAGATTATAAGATTTATGATTATAAATGAAGGGGGTGGGGGCATGGTGCCCTTAAGATCACCGTAAATTTTTCCTATACAAACACCGTATTATTAAAAAATAATCATGTATGACAGAAAGGCCCTCTCCACAACGATTCAATTCGAGGTTCGAACTCATTGGTTAACGTAACTAGTTTTTCCGTTAGATATATTTATGCAGGAAGGTATGCATCGAAGCCAGGATGGTTAGAAGCAATAACTTAAAAATATATTATATTAAATTACTTAATTATCTTTCAAATCTTAAACTAATATATATTGACAAATATAGTAAGTTATAATATTAACTTAAATCTTTCGATCACCATTTTCATGGTAAGTTAAATAATTATGGAGAAATTTTGGGACTTTCAATATTTAAATTGATTCAGCCAATCAAGACTCAAAATCAAATTAAAACAATGAAAAATGAACAATAAGTATAATCCGTCTTTTTTCTTTTTATTTTTTTTGCCTTTTCAGTTGTCTTTATTGTTCTTCTTATTCATGTCTTTATATATAATTATAAAGAATTTTAATCTATTTAGAAATAAGGTTTAATCCCCATTCTTCTTAGTTTTTCAGAGTTAATCTTATCTACAAATAGGTTTTAATTTACAAATTGTTAAAATAAATTCTAGTTTTAGTTATAAAACTATAATATTCTCTAATTATAATTATTGTTATTTCTATTTTCTATTATATTAATATATATTCTAATATATAATTATTTATAATTATTTCTATTTTCTATTATATTAATATATATTCTAATATATAATTATTTAAATTATAATTGATATCTTATATAAATCTCTCTCTCTATATATATATATATGATGGGTATATTTTATTTTAGGTATTCTTAATAATAAAAGTTTAATAATACTCAAGCTATAATTCGAATACGACTTCCGAGTCGAGTCCGAATCAATATTCACAATTTGTATATTAAACGAATACGAATGCTCAACGAATCGAACATTCAAATATGCAGTTCGATTCGCTTCATGTACCCTAACTACAAGTGAATCTTATTATTATCATTATTATCATATTTATTAATAATAGTAATTATTATTTTAATACATTTATTATCATCATTATTATCATATTTATTAGTGATAATAATAATAATAATAATAATAATAACAATAATAATAATTATTATTATTATTATTATGTGAGTGAAATATAGTTATCCATTTTGAAGTAAACTATAAGTTAAATTACTCGGTGGCTATCCCGAGTCAATTACCGGGCTGATTTAAAAAAACAACTATAATAAAATAGAATACAAATCCCTCAATTAAAATTTTAATACGATGTCTCATTTATTTGGTATTTCTTTTTTCACTTTTGTAGTACTTTATATTTTTTTATTTCTAAATTTAGGAGATAATTCTTTATAATACAATATTAATTAAGTATATTACTTTCTATTTTAAAATTTATTTTATTATATTTTATAACTTCTTGATCTTTGTAATTGTTTTATTATCAACTTTCAATAGATAAAAAACTATTTAAAATTAAATTTTATATATTTATTTGATTTACTCTTAATGATAATTTTATTATATTTTTATCTGATTTCAAAATAATTTCATATTTATATTATTATATTATATTATATTATTTATATTTATATTATATTTCAAGAAATTATTAAGAACCATTTAGAATTAAAACATATATGTTATATTTATTTAACTAAATTCATATTTTTCTGATTATTTTATTATTAATAGCATTTTAAGTGTGTATTGTTACTTTTAGAATTTAGTAAATAATTATTCAGGATTTCAATTATTTTTAATTTTATTCTATTGAATTATTTTGAAATAAGATTTATTTTATATTATTTAAACTATTACTAAATTCGTAATTTTTTTTTATTTTTAAATTATTTGATAAATATTTGTATATAAAATATATTTATTATATATATTTAACACATTTCGTATTCTTTTATGACTTATTTTATTATTTTATAACATTTATTTATTTATTTATTATTAAATAATTATTTATAATTCATAATATTTTAATTCAATTTTAAAATATTTTATAATTTATTTTATATTATTTATAATATATATGATTTTTGTGATTTTTTAATTTTAATTTAATCAATATATATTTATAAACTAAATACAATTTTTTGTATTTGTTTAGTTGTTTTTATATTTTTTTTTTCAAATTTATACTACAAGTATTATATTTTTATTGGTTAAAAATTTATTTGACAATTGTATAATTATGTTGATATAAATTATATCTAAAATAAAACGTACAACAAAGTACGACTAAATTACAACTAGATTATTCGATTGTACTTAAGTTGTACTCAAATAGATTGATGTGATTGAATTATAACATAATCTAATGATATACTTTGGGGTAAATATTGACAAACAAGTACAACAGATATACCGATAATTAGAAAAGCCTAAATTTATTATAAGATCTTCACTCTATCTTTGAATACAAAGACTAAACAAGGAGATGGACTCAATGATTTGTAATAAAAGTGACTAATATGATTGTTTCACGCGACTAATTAAATAAGAGAGCTTGAAACTATTGCCATGTGATGATAACAAGTTAAACTATAATTTGACGTATAATGTAGTCTGCAAAAAGTTATTTCATAATATATAAATGATGGAGTTATTTGCCTTTAATTTTTTTTAGGGCGCGGATATACGCACACCATCTATTTATGAGTTCACCTCAATTAAAAAATATCAACAAAAATGTCAAAATTACCACCACCCACCACCCAAAAAAAAAAAAAAATACTACACTCCCAAATACATCATCTTCTCCAACCCTTCACCACCACTCAAACTCTGCCATTATCAATTCCCATCACAACCGTCGCTGCCACCGTCGAACGAGAAGAAGAAAAAATGGTGATGGGTGGTGAAAGGTAAGTGATGGATTTGGGCGACAAAGGGTAAGAAACAGATGCAAAATAGGGGTGTTCGTCTCTGTTTTCTCGAGCATATGTCATGTGTTTGAACTTTTTGATCGAACAATACAACGTTGTTCGAAAACAAATCCGAACAACCATTTTTTAGCCTTAAAGGGGACGTTCAAATCAATTTTTTAAACATGTGTTTTGTGTATTTTTCGCAGTTATATTTTGTGTTTAAATTGGTTTTTTGAATATATATTTTGTATTCGAAAGTTTGGTTCGAACGACTTTTTTTTCAAGGCACTTTTTTTCTTTTTTCTTTCTTCAATGGCACGGCGG
>BMAC01000136.1:95949-126668 GCA_014905375.1 Phtheirospermum japonicum
AACTACAAGTGAATCTTATTATTATCATTATTATCATATTTATTAATAATAGTAATTATTATTTTAATACATTTATTATCATCATTATTATCATACTTATTAGTGATAATAATAATAATTATTATTATTATTATTATTATGTGAGTGAAATATAGTTATCCATTTTGAAGTAAACTATAAGTTAAATAAATTTAATTTAATATTTTAATTATTATTAAGTGATTAAAAAATTATTAAAATATTATCTTGATAATATTTATTCTTGCAATATACATAAAATCAAAGACTATTAGCAATCGAAATAAGACTACAAATCAACTACATGTAGAGTTGTAAATGAATCAAATTTCTTGATTTGATTCCGTAATCGATTCGCTTTTATAACAACCTTAGATTTTAAAGATAATTCATGTTTTATCTTCTTTTTTGTGATTATTTTACTATGATATATTGGTTTATCTTTTTATAAGTATTGTAAGTATTAATTTGATAGTATAATATGTAGTTAATGAAGACTTCAATAATCAAAATAAATGTACAAATAATCATAATTAATTACTTTGTTCTTTTTAGTTAATTTATACTTATTGTTAATATAAATTTGATAGTATATTATGTATTTAAGAAAAAAACTTAATAATCAAAATAAGTCTTAAGTAATATTTATAATTAAAAATAATTTTCCTTAAAACAATAATTTTCTGGTAAAAAATAATATTCCTAAAACTTTACAAACAAAATCAGAAAATGGAAATTTCTAAAACAACTGTTGCTATAGTAAACCACGAGCTTGTAGCTCAAGTGGTATCACTAACCCTTTATAAGGGTGTTGACAAGGGTTCGAACCCTATACCTAATTATTCAACTAACAACATTGATGATTATAATTTTAATTCACATATTTTAACAAAAACGAATGCATCTATCATGATGGTTTTAATAAAATACTATCAGGTAATGATTCTCAAGGTGTCAAAGAAACTAAGATAATCACAATATAAATATTATTTGAAAAGGTTAACATCTTTTTTTTTATTAAAATATTACCTTGACAATATTTATTCTTGCAATATACATATAATCAAATAATATTAGCAATCAAAATAAGACTTCAAATCAACTACGTGTAGGGTTGAAAATGAATCAAACCTTTTGATTTGAATTGGTAATCGATTCGCTTTTATCGATACGAATTCGAATTCGAATTTTATTTCGATTCGAATTATTAAAGAATACGAATATGAATACTCGCGTATTCGAGTTAATACAAACATAATTACATATATACACTTGTTTATCAATATTAAATTACGAGTTAATACAAATATAATTGCATATATACACTTGTTTAATGTAAAATAATCAAATCAAAATTATGAGGCATAACAAAATTAAACTATAAATCATCTAATACAATAGGTGTAGTTGAATATTTTTCATTTTTGGACTAAATAATTATTTATGTGCATTGCATGGATTTTAAAATTCAATTCAATTTTATGCTCAATCTAAGAATTTTTATGGATTTCACAAAAATCAATTGTTCAATTTAGAATTCGATGAATTCTATAAAATTCAAGTATACTCAATTCCATGCAAATTCTCACAAAATTCATTAAATGGTGAATTTATATGGGGATTTGAGAGTTATAAGGATACACTTACATAATTCCTGTCAATTTCATGATAACTTATTATATTTTTATTTGATTTCAAAATATATATAATATTTGTTAATATTCCAATGTTTTTGGTAATCTTTTCATTTTAAAATATAAAACTTGAAATAGTTATATGATAAATTTGATAGTAATATAAATATTTATATTCTAATTATATTTTTGTCTAATATTAAAATATTTTGATATTATCTTTTAATTTTATAAATTATCTGTAATTTATATTTTCATTGAATATATAAAATATATAACTTTAACTGAAGCGTAATAATAAATATTACCGACATAGTTTTATAGAAATCTAATTTATATCTTCATTTAATATATAAAGTATTACTAAATATAACATAGTTCTTATTCTAATTATATTAAAGTCAATCATATAAGAAGATTATTCTACTATATAATAACCTCATAATGTATTAACTGTTAAAATATATGTATAAATAGTATTTTACTAAATATATAAATATTAATAGTTTATTTTTTATTTTTAACAACGTTCATTGTAAACTCAATATATAGTCATTTAAAAGTAATTACGTTCAATTTAGTATTATACGTATATAATTAAAAATAAAGAATCATTTATATGATTGTAAAAACTCTAAATAATTATTTAATAAGTTTGATAATAAAATAATTAATTATCAATAGTAAATTATGAGTTAATGCAAATATAAATACATTTATATTCTTATATGATGTAAAAAAATATAATCAAACTGTATTATGAAATAACATAAATAAATGATAAATCATCTAATGTAATAGTTATAATATAATATTTTAATTATTTAGTTAAATAATTATTTACGGCATTGCATAGATTTTAAAAAATACATTCACTTGTATTCGCAATCTTGAATTCTATGGATTCCACTAAACCATCCGCTCATCAATTTGAATTCTATATAATACTTTAGTATCCTCAATTTCATTTTCTCATCGAATTCATTGAATTGTGTATTTCTATGAAATTATATTGATTTGAGAGTTAAAGATACACTTACATAATTTTCTACAAATTTCATTATAACTATTATATTTTTTTATCTAATTTTGAAATATTTTATATTACTTTACAATTTTCTATGGTTTTAGATTTTTTTATTTTAAAATATATTGAATAATTATTTAAAATATAAATGTACTTTCTATTTAAATACTTCATAGTTTTTTTATTTATTTATTATTTTATAATATTTTTAAGCTTTTTGAATTTTATATTTAGAATTTATTAAATAAATACTTTTATTTTATAATATTATCAAACATATCGTCCATTTGAAAAAATATATTATATAGTTGATATGAATAGAAAATAAGGATTTTACACTATTATTTAAAAGAATTTAGAAAATTATGCCAACTGATTTCACAAATGAATTTCTCGTCACTTTCACTTTAAAATGTTTGAGGATTCTACTGTACTTTATCTCAAAAATCTTACGATTAAAATGTACATAAATTTAATTATTGTAAATTCATTTTAGTTGTATATATACGTATATTCATTAGAAAAATATAAATACATATTGTTTATTTATTGTGAATTATAAATTAATGTAAATTACAAAATATTAAATAATATTTGTGTATCTATATGTTATTAACATTCTTATTTCATTATTTATATAATTCTTAAAATAAATCATATAAGTATAAATGTAGTTTCTCGTGATGTTATAATTTTTTTAATTTATGTCAAAAAATAATTGTTTTTTAAAAAAATTAAAATTTATAATCTACGAGTATATAAATGCTCTTCTATCCCCAACAATGTTCAAAATCTACCCAAAAGAGCGTTTAAACACGCGTAGATTATAAACTCTAATTTAAAAATATAATTATTAATTTTTGACATAAATAAAAAAATAAAAAATATATATTATAACATGGGAAACTGTATTTATACTTATATGATTTTATTTTAAGAATTATATATATAATGAAATAATAATATTAACAATATATATACACACATAATCTTTTTTCATATTTTCTTAATTTATATTAAGTTATAATTCACAATACATATTATTTTTTGTCTAATGAATAAATGTTTATATACAGTTAACATGAATTTATAATAATTATTTTTATGTATATTGTAATCATAAATTTTACTTAATATTAAGTGTTCTAATTTAAATTTGGGAAAATTCTCAATTACTACCAAACCATAAACTCCAATTACCATATAATCAATTGACTTTATTTATTCCCATATAACCCAAATATTTCCTATTCAATCAAAAATTATTTTTAATCAAAATTACTCCTACACCTTAAAAGAATCTATATATATATATATATATAAATTTGATTTGGGAGTTTTAATTTTTTAATCTTGAAAATAAAACAGTGTAGGTTCATTCTCCCTCTCACCCACAAACAGTCTAAGTTCATTCTGCCTCTTAAATTTTGTAGTGTAAAATATAATATTGCTTATGAGAACTAGTATGTAATTCTCAAAACTTGTTAATTTTATGAATTTTCTCAAATTTTTCTAAGTAGCACGTAAATTTCCAGATTTTGCTAAAGTAGTACGTAATTATTCAAAATTTGTCAAGTAGTGCAGAAACAGCATTCTATAACGGATAAAACAGGCAGTGTAGAACGGATTCTGCTGCGTTTTAGAGAATGTCAAGACATTCCAGAACGGATATTTTTTATTCGTTCTGGAATGTCTTATATTCAAGAACGGTTATTTATCTGTTCTAAAATGTTTCATACCAGTTCTAAAAAGTCGCTTTTTGGGTCTGCCATGTTATTCTAGAACGCATATTCTATTATCCGTTCTAAAAGGTCAACCTTCTAGAACGTATATTATATGTTCTAGAATGTCATATTAGAACGTACATTTCGAATATACGTTCTAGATTGTTAGATTTTAGAGCGGATATTCAAATAATACGTTCTAGAATGTCGTTATTTAAAAACGGATAATAGAATTGTATGTTCTAGATTGTCACATTTTAGAACGGATATTTGAATTGTACGTTCTAAATTGTCATATTTAAGAACATGTTACGATGACGTTTTTATATCTTGTTTGAGCTAAATTATTATAGCTCCATAATCAATAAATACATAAACAAGAAAGCAAAATTAGCCGACAAAATTATTAAATCATTCAAATTACAGAACAATAAATAAATTGAAAGATATTTTATTATACATTGAGGTATTCAGTAAATGAGAATCATTTGATGGTTCAGTCCTACCACCACTTCACCCAAAAAAATAAAAATAAACAATAATAATCGATATACTTATATGCACGCTTGCTATCAAGAAATAAGAACCCTGAAAGCTAATTTCATGTCCGATAATTTAACGTGAGATTATGAATTGTAGACATTAGGAAAACTATTTCAGCATAACATCATTCCATGAATCATCTGAGGAGATTAGAATATCAGTGACATTAGGCCCCATCTCTTTCAAAATCTGAAGAAAAAAAAATCGAACACAATCAATTGGACAATAATATATAAATAAATAATGCACAAAGAATAATTATATAAAATCGTAACATTACTGATACTTACATCTTCTGAAAGAGGGCCCGATAAAGGGCGCATTTCTAGGTTTGATGTAGTCGAAACGATCCCTCGTGGCAAAGCTTCGCTACCGGTATGCCTACATTTGTCCTAATTAAATTGTGAAAATCGATTTCTCTTTTGAGTTAGAAGCAGTCAAAAATAAAATAAAAAATATTATAGATATATACGATTGAAAATATGTAGATATGACGAACATTGCATTTCTCAATCGGTGCATTTTCTGCAGTAACGTTCACTTCAATGTCCGGCGTTGGTGCTAACCGCAACTGCAATTCGATTATCATGAATAATAAGTTAATCATTAATTTAAAAATAACTAATTAAGGACCATTTTAATCCAAATATATATAAAAAGTGTGATTTGTACTACGACATGTACCTCGCATTCGACATAGTCTGTATACTACTGTGTAGAGTTGAGTCCAAGTCCGAGTCCGAGTGATAACTGGAATATTGATTAATTAAATACTTGTGAAACTATTTACTATTATTTGCAAAAACCGGTTGAATGTTCTTAACACTTTTTTTTGTTTTATTTGCAAAATACGATTCAAATAAATTCCTTGTCCCATAATCCATCAGAAGCAAGGAGAAGAAACTCGTGTTCCGGTTTGAGTTTAACGATTTTCGTCTCTGGTTCTGCCGTAATCAATTGTTTAAGGTATTAATCGCCAATACCTCTGGAGACAGCTAAAGATCCTAGTACTCTCGGAACGCCATTACGGGATTCTACAAAACCACCCTAACATAGCCATACAAAAAGAAAGAAAGAAAAAAGAATCTAAGATTAGCCACTATTCACACGAAAAACAAGGCTGCCTTGGATTGATAGAGTTGGAGTTAATGATTTTATATTCGTAATTGTTAAAGATTTTATTCTTGGGAATAATTCTTTATTTAGTTATTTACCTTTTTTAGGTCCAAAATATATTAGAGAACTAAAATTAGGACTCTAGATTTGTTTCCTAGTTTGTATACAAGACTTTAATTATTGTATTTAGGATTTGGTTTTAGGATTCTACCAATTTTAGGACTCTAGGACTCTTCTATTTAAGACAAGATAAAGCCAAGAGAAGAGAACACCTTCAATACTCTTACATTCACGACTTTTCGAGAAGGACTTTTGACGCACAGATTTTAAGAGATTTACGCACGGGATTTCTTGAAGGACGGAAGACGCACAAGAGAAGAAGAACAAGATAGAGTTACTTGGAGCCAACGATAGTGATAAACAAGATCTTTGAAGTTGCGTGACCGACGGAGAAGATCTTGCCATTCCGGTAACAAGTATTTAGTATCAAGTTTCTTGATATTTAGTTTTCATATATTACTTTATATTTTGTATTGAACTTAAAAAGAAAGTAATATGGTTTTCGGGTTTGTACACCCAAGTTCACAAGTACCTTTACTTGTGAACTGAATTTGTTTAATCGTGTTCTCGTTTTTTAATTTACGCTGCATAAGTTTAAATTTACTCTGGTCGATGTTGTTAACTGATGTTGGTAATATTGATTAACAATATCGTGAATTTGAGAATTATTCGTATATCCATAGACCTTCTCATTTTACAGTAATAACAAACCCACAGAGCTAATTCGGATAAGCTTCTGACATAATAGATTTCAAATACTTAATTTCTTATTTAAACTACTTTTTGAGCCGTTGATATGGATTACAAATCCATATTATTATTATATGGAGAGTGGTGTATTTGTAAATTTGAAACATAACTAAAGTTTATAGTATTTAGGCAAAAAAATTTTTTTTAAATAATCATTAACCAAAAAGAATATGTAGTTTAAGTATATTGTAGTTGCTTACCAACATCTCGATCCTGTCTCGCTCTTCTTGTATAGACGGGCGGTGATCGGAAGTGAGTGCCTCGCCAACTCCACCTCTGCTACAAACGGCCTGACAATCACCGGCATTGGAAACGATTAAATCGCCCTTCGCTATCAGCGCCGTCACGCAGCACGTTCCGCCTCAAGATCGCTCTTGAGAAATTCAGAGTCAGTGGTCAAGTAACCCCCCTTTATAGCTACCTCGATTTGGCCATCATTTTCCCATCTATTCATTTCTTCTATAATGTTCTTGTCTAAGTTCTCAGCTGCAAACTCAGCAGCTTTTGTGCCTCCATGCCCATCAAAGATACCAAAGAATGCCTAYAYATTAGGATAYAAATGTGKCCAACACCCTGTTAATACTCACATCTCAAAGTTTCTACCATGTAAACTGAAAACAAACAACATTTAAACAAAAATCCATTTACTTAGACAATATCATAATATAATAAATTTCAAATTCATATTAATGGGGTAGTTTCAAATTCATATTAATGGGGTAGAGTGAATTCATTTCCCCAAATAATCATTCCATCCAAATCCAAACCTTAGCTCCATTACTCTAAATCCGATTCCCTGGTCTTTTTATTTATATATTTATTTTTTAAAAATCTTATCCTGGAAACAAATACAGGTTACACACACAAACATAATCTTGGAGAATCAGTATCTCTTGTTGGAAATGAGAGTAATTTAGAATTCTCGTACAAAGTCAAAATAACTAAAATGTGAAACTATTTACTATAATTTTTTTATAATTGATTTACATAGACAATTTTGTTATTCGAAGTTTCAAACATTTCGGTCACTTCACTAGGTAACAGTCTCATTTATCAATCACAAGATTTTTTTTCCTTTCCATGCATCTATTATTTTTAAATAAATAAAACGACAAAATCCCATGATTAAATAAATCATACTCGAGTTAATAAAACGCCATTGGAAATCAAAGACAGAACATATACCCAAGAGTCATAATAATTTTACATAATAAACTTTAAGATACTAGTTCATAAGTGGAATTACATATTTTCAAATTCGAGTGTGTATGTAACAAGAATACAATGTGAAAACAGACGAGTTACTTGCCTTAACCATTTTTTAGTCAATGCGAATATCAGTGAAGCAGACATGCTGATTACAATGTGGGCAGCGCCTGGAGGAACAATTTTCCCCAATCTAGATTTATTTATCTTAATAGGTTCAAATCCATGGTTTTGGTGTTTACTTTGTGAAATGACTAAAGATTAGCACATAAGTGACTCATAGTTGATTTCTTCCTGATGACATCCATATTTAGTTTTACTGAATAAACAAATAAATTTCTAATTTAGAATAAAATAAAACAAACTCCATACGCATGGAAACAAAATTGCATTAGAAGACAAACAAAGAGAAAGAAAAGAAACGGAAAAAAAGAAAAGTTAGCAAATAGACGAGACAAAAGTAAAAACAGCCTCAACTACAAAATAATACACTCCAAAAGTGCCTAGTTATCTGAATAACAAGCACTTCCCTGTTATAATAGATTAAAAACAAGAATAAAGAGTGGACATGCTTACTGTTTTTATCTTCTGCGGAACTCATTTTTAGAAATCTGGAAGTCCCTCACATATGCTTCATATCCAGGCTATAATGAAGAACATGAATTCAGTCTCTCAGGCTGAGAAGATTAGAGTTTATAATAAAGCACCCTTTGGTCATTGCTATGCCCTTCGAGAAAGACTCAACTAATCATATTTGGTCAAACGAATTCAGATTAGTAAGTTATAAAAATCAGTCGCTCGTGGTAACTCTAATCAGCATTTCACTGAATGAAGTTAAATTGACCTAACAAAGGAATATGGCAATACATGAAGTCTGAAAGTATCCTTATTTTAGAATAACTAAAATCAACTTATTGTGACAAATCACAAAAAGGATTCAGACATATTAAATGGACATAAGAAATTAGAGTTAAACTACGCAACCAACACAATATGTGAGAACCACGAAAAAAGGAGAAAACCAATGAGAGAGAGAGAGAAATAAAAACAAACAAAAAAGATCAGACATACATGTCAATTAAAAGTTTGACTAGAACGCTCACAGCCACATCCATCGATGGCTTCCCACTGTCTTAATTTGGACGAGACTGTGAAGGGATTGGAATTGGCAGATGTCCCAGAGAAAAGAGAAATTACTATGACAAAACCATGTCCAGAAACAAGAAAGCTCCAAACACTTTAATAGTTCTCTTGTTTGTTTCTAAAATACATGTAAAGTTGGACGAGGAGAACTTCACTGATGCGAGCATTTATCCCAAATATCACTGCTTGAAGCGCCACTAATGCTTGAATCCGGGTGACTCTTCCTATAAATAACTGACAACACTTATTGGTGCACACCCGTTCTAAGATTATTACATGATAAAATTGACAACTCACCTTAGTGTAATTAACATCTATATTGTTACACAATTACATT
The DNA here is from genome assembly GCA_014905375.1 of Phtheirospermum japonicum. Taxonomy (NCBI): domain Eukaryota; kingdom Viridiplantae; phylum Streptophyta; class Magnoliopsida; order Lamiales; family Orobanchaceae; genus Phtheirospermum; species Phtheirospermum japonicum. Next base: position 105,508 of record BMAC01000136.1, read on the forward strand.
ATAAAGAGTATCAAGGTGTTATATTAACAACTATTTTGAGTGAGGGCAGCAGAAAATAAAGAAAAACGGAAGAATGCTACCAGAATAATCTGGATGAAAAAATTTTACATTGGCAAGCTATCATTTCACAACCAAACTCATATTATGTATTTATCAGAGCAAGTCTGGCTCAATATGCTGCTCCTTTGATGGGTTTTGGTAAGTATCTTGATTTGAAACCAACCACACTACCAATTCCTTTACCAAAGAAAGAAACCAGATAATGAAAGAAACAAATTTTTACTGCAAACTAAAGCGCAACATAATATCCCACATTGTGCTCAAGTCACCACCCAAAACCACAATTGTTACCCTTGTGTAAAATCTTTACTCGAATCAATGTTTCAGAGTTTTATCTTTCAAAAAAGTGATCGAGGTTTTTATATTTCTCCTTCCATACAATCTAGAAATTTCCATAAAATATATGTAATTTCCAGCTCCCAAAAAGCTCCATTCAATTAACACCAATTATCCCAAGACATTACAACTTCTAGAAAGGGCCTTATATTTCTACACAATTCCAATTTTGTTGAAAAGAGCAATATACCTATTTCATCAATGAATTAATTAAATGAACAAAAAAAAAAAGTAGGGAGAAAAATAAAGTCGAAAACTAACTTGCAGTCACCAGTGTTGGTGGAACAAACAAAGTTATCTCCCACTTGGATGTACTGCTATTGTTACCGGATTAACCCCTTCTTCAAACTCATGCTTTGCCTGCATAAATTAAATAAAAAAAATTCACAGATACTCCTACTAATCAAACCAAATTAAAACAAAATTTCAATTTTAAGAGAAGCAAGGGGAAAAGAGAAAAAACTAATTAACAAACCTAACCTTGGGAGAGGTAGAGAGAGAATTTTCCCTGGGATCGAAGGAGAAAACCTCGAGAGACGAAGGCTGCGATTTTCCGATCACAGCCAAATGCGCGTATTCCGGCCGCCAGGTCCACGTCGCAAATGTCACTGTACCCTCTGCCGCCTCATCTCCACCGCCTTCCATTTCCCTTCCAATAATTACGCAAACGCGACAATCTAAATACTTTACTATTTTGAAGTGTGAAGATGAAAAATAGAAGAAAAAAAAAAGGAAATAACTTAAACTAATAGTACAGAGAAAGCATACCACTTTGGAATCTCCACAAAGTTATCAGAATCTTGCCTCCAAGATTGGAAATATATTACGAAAAATGGATTTAACAGAAAAGGCCTAAAAAGACAATCTAAATATATTTTTGGCTTGTCCAGCTTGGAATAAGGAGAAGGAGACGACGTCGTGTGGGATCCATCGGCGATGAGCGTCGCTGCCTTGCCGTTAGAGCCATCTATCATCTAATCTGGTGGCCTAAAAAACAACAGCCCCCTATTGAAGCATAACTCCCCAGGAATTGAATTTCCCCTCGCCGTACACGGCGACCCCAACCCCGATCTTGGTGGTATATGTCAGAGATGAGGGTGGCAGGAGGTTTTGGGCAGTGGTTGAGGGCGACGGGTTGGTGGGCAGCGTGGTGGCGGACGGCGGGCGACGTGCGACGGGCGACGGGTGGTGGGCGACGCGTTATGGGTACGGGAGAGAGAAAGGGGGAGATAACATTTGGCCAATAAAATCCTAAGTCCAACGGGAGAGAGAAAGGAGAGATAACATTTGTGTGGCCAATAAAATCCTAAGTCCAATTATTTAATTGAGGTGTTTAATACCTAGAACGTATAAATAATAATACGTTCTGGAATGTTTTATTATTTATACCTTCTTTAGACTGATCAGAAGGTACTTAAGATATACGTTCTAAATATGACACATACTAGAACGTATATTAAAAAATACCTTCTAAATGTGGTCAGTTTCAAAATTTTAGAACGTACAATACTTAAAATATACGTTCTAGATATGACATATCAGAAGGTACTTAAAATATACGTTCTAGATATGACACATACTAGAACATATATTAAAAATGCCTTCTAAACGTGGTCAGTCTCAAAATATTCAGACGTACATTTAAGACGTTACTTAAAATATACGTTCTAGATAGGACATATCAGAAGGTACTTAAAATATATGTTCTAGATTATGATACATACTAGAACGTATATTAAAAAATACCTTCTAAATGTGGTCAGTCTCAAAACTTTCAGAACGTACATTTTAAAATCCGTTCTAGTATTACGATTTAATTACGAAAATACTAATGCAGAGACATTCTAGAACGTAGCTGAAACATATGTTCTAGAATATTTGTTCTAGAATGTGTTTTCTGCACTAGTATGTAATTTTACTAAAGTAGTATGAAATTTAACGGTGACGACTGACGGCGATGGTAGGTGCTTTTGCCAAATAGTATTTAATCTTGTCAATGTAGTATAAAATCACACGTTATATTATAAAAACTTAGAAAGTAGTATGAAGTCACAAAGTGTACTATAAAAACTTAAGTAGTAGTATGAAATCAAACGATATAGTATAGAGTTTTGTGATATAGTATGAAATTGATTAATAAGGGTATATTAGTATTCTTGTAAACTATTTGGGATAAAATATTCTTCTAATAGTTTAAATGGAATTGTCCCTTTAAATTTTACCATAAAAAAATCCCAAAGAGTGATTAAATTCGGATTTTTTTGGATAAAAAATAGAATTCTCAACATTTTAAAGTGGAACCCACCAAAATTTCATTTGTAAAATACACTTTGGCAGAATTTTCTAAACCCTTTATTTTTAGGCTTTAACGCCGTAGGAGAGGGTGAAGTTAAAGGCAGAATTTTCTAAACCCCTTAACTTTAGGCTTTAATGCCGTAAAAGAGGGTGAAGTTAATCCCGATTAAAGGGGTTTAACAAATTCGAACTAAATTTAATAGATTTCCTAATAGATTTATTTCCATCATAACCAAAAAGGGTAAAAAAGTAAATACAAAATTAACAAAATAATATAATTATCAAAAAACCCTTAATTATGCATTTGAATTTACCTTCTCGTCTCTATTGTTCCGGAGCAATTTGCTCCATATAGCATTCTTGCTGTAAAAAAGTGTACCCACACAACTTAGCCCTTTCATGTTACGGATCAATTTGCTCAATGTAGCATTCTTGCTATTAAAAAGTGTACCCACACTTACTTAGCCCTTTCATGTCTAGTTGTATTAACTAATCCCACTGTGTAACACTTATTTTATGCGACGTTGTCTTAATAAAACAAGTAATACACTCTGAATTCTTCATATGTTATTTATAACACAACATTTATCAATATAATTATTCTTAGTCGGTGACATGAAACGAATTAGTGGAATGGGACAATGAAATTAAATTATACGAGGCATAACAAAATTAAATTATAAATCATCTAATACAATAGGTGTAGTTGAGTATTTTTTATTTTTTTGACTAAATAATTATTTATGTGCATTGCATGGATTTTAAAATTCAATTCAATTTTATGCTCAATCTAAGATTTTTTTTATGAATTTCACAAAAATCAACTATTCAGTTTAGAATTGATGAATTCTATAAAATTCATGTATACTCAGTTTCATGCAAATTCTCACAAAATTCATTAAATGGTGAATTTATATGGATTTGAGAGTTATAGGATACACTTACATAATTCCTGTCAATTTCATTATAACTTATTATATTTTTATTTGATTTCAAAATATATATAATATTTGGTAATATTCCCATATTTCTGGTAATCTTTTCATTTTAAAATATAAAATATGAAATAGTTATTTAATAAATTTGATAGTAAAATAAATATTTGTATTCTAATTATATAATTGTCTAATATTAAAATATTTTGAGATTTATTTTAATTTTTTAAAATATTTGTAATTTATATTTTCATTGAATATATAAAATATATAATTTTAACTAAAGCGTAATAATAGATATTACCGGCAAAGTTTTGTAGAAGTCTAATTTATATTTTCATTGAATATATAAAGTATTACTAAGTATAACATAGTTCTTATTCTAATTATATTAAAGTCAAACATATAAGAAGATTGTTCTACTATATAAATATACGTATAATTAATATTTACTAAATATATAAATATTAGTAGTTTATTTTTTTATTATTACAACGTTCATTGTAAACTCAATATATAGTAATTTAAATGTAATTACGTTCAATTTAATATTATACGTATATAATTAAAAATAAAAAATCAGTTACATGATTTTAAAAAGTATATAATTAAAAATTAAAAAATCAGTTACATGATTGTAAAAAGTATATAATTAAAAGTAAAAAATCAGTTACATGATTGTAAAAACACTAAATAATTATTTAATAAGTTTGATAATAAAATAATTAATTATCAATAGTAAATTATGAGTTAATGCAAATATAACTACATTTATACACTTATATGATGTAACAAAATATAATCAAACTGTATTATGGAATAAAAAAAAATGATAAATCATCTAATGTAATAGTTATAATATATTATTTTAATTCTTTAATTAAATAATTATTTATGGCATTGCATAGATTTTAAAAAACACATTCACTTGTATTCGCAATCTTGAATTCTATGGATTACACTAAACCATCAGTTCATCAATTTGAATTCTATATAATGCTTTAGTATCCTCAATTTCATTTTCTCATCGAATTCATTGAATTGTGTATTTATATGAAATTATATTGATTTGAGAGTTAAAAATACACTTACATAATTTTCTACCAGTTTCACTATAACTATTATATTTTTTATCTAGTTTTAAAATATTTTATATTATTTTATACAATTTTCTATGATTTTAGAATTTTTTTTAAATATATTGAATAATTATTTAGAATTAAAATATACTTTCTATTTAACTACTTCATAGTTTTTATATTTATTTATTATTTTATAATATTTTTAATCTTTTTGAATTTTAGGATTTATTAAATAAATACTTTGATTTTATAATGTTATCATACATATCGTTCATTTGAAAAATATATTATATAGTTGATATGAATAGAAAATAAAGATTTTACACTGTTATTTAACTTATATATTATAGTAAAATTGTGATTGTTATTAAATATCACTCTCTTGTACTTGATTCTACCCATTCGATTCAAACTGATCCATGCACGATCACTCACATATAATTACATTTATCAGCGACACAATTTCTGAACTTATTATTTCCCATATTCATGCCTACGTATAAGGAAACCACGAAGGACAGATTTAATAGAGCCCGAATTTGTTAACCCCCTTTAACGAGGGTTAACTTCACCCTCTCCTATGGTTTTAAGCAAAAAAAGAAAGAACTTAGAAAATTCTGCCAACTGATTTCACAAATGAATTTCTCGTCAGTTCCACTTTAAAATGTTTGAGGATTCTACTGTATTTTATCCAAAAAAATTACAATTAAAATATACATAAATTTAATTAATGTTAATTGTATATATACGTATATTCAATAGAAAAATATAAATACATATTGTTTATTTATTTTGAATTATAACTTAATGTAAATTACAAGATATTAAATAATATTTTTGTATCTATATGTTATTAACATTCTTATTTATTTATTTATATAATTCTTAAAATAAATCATATAAGTATAAATGTAGTTTCTCGTGATGTTATAATTTCTTTATAATTTTTTTAAGTTATGCCAAAAATTAATTATTTTTTAAAAAATTAAAATCCATAATCTACGAGTATTTAAATGCTCTTTTATCCCCAACAATGTTTAAAATTTACCCAAACGAGAACGCGTAGATTATAAATTTTAGTTGAAGAATATAATTATTATTTCTTGACATAAATTTAAAAAATTAAAAAAAATATTATAACATGGGAAAATGTATGTATACATATATGATTTTATTTTTAAGAATTATATAAATAATGAAATAATATTATTAATAATATAGATACACACATAATTTTTTTTTCATATTTTTTTTTAATTTATATTAAGTTATAATTCACAATATATATTAATTTTTGTCTAATGAATAAATGTTTATATACAGTTAACATGAATTTAAAATAATATTTTTATGTATATTGTAATCATAAATTTTACTTAATATTAAGTGTTCTAATTTAAATTTTACCATAAAAAAATTCCAAACAGTGATTAAATTCGAATTTTTTGGATAAAAAATAGAATTCTCAACATTTTAAAGTGGAACCCACAAAATTTCATTTGTAAAATATACTTTGGCTGAGTTTTCTAAACCCCTTATTTTTAGGCTTTAACGCCGTAGGAGAGGGTGAAGTTAATCCCGGTTAAAGGGATTTAACAAATTCGGACTCAATTTAATAAATTTCTTAATAGATTTCTTTCCATCATAACTAAGAAGGGCAAAAAGGTAAATACAAAATTAACAAAATAATATAATAATCAAAAAGTGCTTAATTATACATTTGAATTTATCTTTTCGTCCCCGTTGATACGGAGCAATTTGCTTCATGTAGCATTATTGCTATTAAAAATGTGTACCCACGCAACTTAGCCCTTTCATGTCTAGTTGTATTAACTAATCCCACTGTGTAACACTTATTTTATGCGACGTTGTCTTAATAAAACAAGTAAATACACTCTGAATTCTTCATATGTTATTTATAACACAACATTTATCAATATAATTATTCTTAGTCGGTGACATGAAACGAATTAGTGGAATGGGACAATGAATGCTACACGTTTTGTTTGTTTGTTTGTTTTGTTGAGAGAGAGATAAATTAATGCTAAACGTTTTTAATTAGTGCAAGTTAAATGGCAGAGCAGAGGATTAATCAAGGTCGTTTGCCTAGAATGTGCATTATCCCGTGGAAGTTGAGTTGAGTCGTTGCTTACCATACGAAAAACACAATTTGTTTTTTTTATAAATTGAAATGATTGGTTGGTGGTGAATAGATAAAGCTTATATAATTGAAATGGTCAGAGTTCAAACTCTTGACATCAATTTTATAAATGGTTCCATTCTTGCTCATTCCTTTTGAACTAAACTAAACTCTATCAACTCCCCTTTTGTTTTTTTCATATCAATGGCTACTTTGATAGCTTTTGTGACTGTGAAATTCAAGAAAACTGAAGGCCTTAAAGAGACGATCCGTCGCTCGTTCGAAGCCGCCATTAGTCCCCAGGAGGGAGGTGTTGTTCTGCAGTTGGTCAGCAAAGAAATTGATCCTAGTAAGCCTTTGTTCTACATATATATATGAGCTGTATTTCATGTTATTAAGATTCAATAAAAGAAGAGGGAAAAAAAGTAATTACATCTTTAATTTATTTATAAAAATCAAGTTATCTTCTAATTGAAATTACAGATATCTTTAAATTTGTATGTATTATATATACAAATCCCTAAGAACCCCGGTAAATAGTTGCAATTTGTAAAATAAAAACATGTGTCATGCAATACTGTATGAGTTCGAAAGTCAACTGATATTTTTAATATTTTTTTATTATTATTATTGTTTTCTTTTGTAGTTAGTATTTGTAACCATCCCAAATTATTAGCAGAAATTAAATGAACCAAGCATGGTATGTTAAAATCCTGCGAATTAGCTTGTAAAACATGATGCTTGAAAATTTATCAAAGAATTATGTGTACTTAAATTAGCTCTAACAAATGTTTAATATTTTTAAACAAAAGAAACTGAGAAGCCAAAGCTGAGCAAGGAAGCTATATTACTCTGGTCATCAAAGGATTTCAAGGCTGATTCGGAACAGAATCGCACTTACAAAGTGAGTCTCAAGATTGATGACCCAGAGTTTGGAGTTCCTGGAGCGCTCAATGTGTATAATCACTATCGAAAGGAGTTTTTCTTGGTGAGCGTATCTATCGAAGGGATAGTCCAGTTTGCTTGCAGATCATGGATACAACCTACAAAGGTTGGTTCGGAGACAAAGAGGGTCTTTTTCCATGACAAGGTAAAAAAACCAAAAAAAAAAAAACAAGTATATATTTTATTGGATATTTATAATTTAGTGATAAATTGATATTATGTTACTAAACTATGTTCTTTTGGTGTGTTTTTAGTTACCAGCCCAAATTGTTTTTATCACTTCCTTTTTAGTATCTGCAAACCGTAAAAAAAAAAGGGGGTGGGGGGTGGGTGGGATTCTTACCATTGTACTTTAAATCTCCCCTTTCACATCGACTGTTTTCTAACCGATATAAAAGTAGGCCGGTGGTGATGGTATTGGTTATCAAGGAACCGATGTAAAGAGTAAGCATATTTATATCGGGTTTTTAATCAACTCTTTATATCTGGCCTTTGGACGATATAGTTAATTAAATGAATCATCTTCTTAACTGAGAAAAGGAAAACCACTTCCTTTTAGACTGTGCAAACACTCCGTATAACTGTGTAAGTCATTTCAGATGTGAATCATAATTCCAAATATTTTCTTCAACATGAACCACCAAATTTCCTAATGAAAACTCGGTGAAAATCACATTACACGTGTGTTTACATTTGACTTTATTATTTGCAATTACGAAAGACAAAAAAAAAAAAGTATGCTAATGTTGGATGTACAATCCTGATTGAACAGGCACATCTACCCTCTGGGACTCCGACAGGATTGATTGAGCTCCGACAGATAGAGCTTGAGGATTTGCGAGGAGATGGAACTGGAATAAGGTTGGCATCTGACAGAATATATGATTTTGATGTTTACAATGATCTTGGGAATCCCGAAAAAGGAAGTGATTTTGTACGGCCAACACTTGGTGGTGATATGAACCCCTATCCCAGAAGGTGTCGAAGTGGACGCCCTCCTACATCCACTGGTATGGACATGGGCCTCTTCATCGTTCTCCAAGCAATTGCAATACACACACATATATAATATGCCAAAATCACGTATATATACCGATATTTGTGTATGAAAACATATGTGATTATAATTAAAAAATGTGGCGCAAAAGGAATCAACATATGAGTCAAATCCATTACTGACTCGAACAATATATATATAAACTAGAAAACAGGTAAGCTAAATAATTTATAAGCAAATATCACATTTGAATATCATATACATTCATGATATTTCGTAAATCTAGATATAATTTAAAAAAGAAGAAGAAAATGTGTAGGAGATTTTAGTTCCTTTAATCTCTTAAAATCTAAAGTGGGATTATTTTAATCTTTTCATATTGCAAAATAGGTAGAACAGATTTTCTTTACTTGTGGGTAAAAAAGAGTTTTCTATAAATGACAAAAAAGACACTCCCTCATTTACAAATCACCAAAATCTCCATTTGAATGACGTGTATGACCTCACCGATCATAGTCACCAATTTCCGATGAAATGTACATAATTTTGGTTAAAATGTTTTGATAATGTTTTGGTGTCCTAATTTGCCACATCAATTAGGGGACGAATGTAGCAAACAGAAAATGTTAGTTGGCGAAAGATTGTATTCTTGTTGAATGTTCAAGGTGGTAAGTACCTAATAATTTCATTTGCCACAGATATGCACGCAGAGGCTCCACCAAGTCCTTCACTACCATCATATGTTCCCAGAGATGAAGAATACGAGGACCGAAAGCAAGAATTCATGACGCAAGGAAGGACAAAAACAATAATCCGCAACATAATTCCAGTTGTGATGGGGGCAATATTTGGAGAGAAAAACCTTTATTTTGCAGTTGATGTTGATCATCAGAATCAGAGCAAGAGTACGATGAAAATCGCATCGCTGGACAAACACAGAAACCCAATATTTAATATTCTTAGCAAACTTCACGAGATGATAGAGGGGATGGTCAAGGCCAATCCTCCAAAGTATATTTCGAGTGCGTTCTAGATTCACTTCATCCTTTCATACTTTTTTTTTCGTATCATATATTATTTTTGTCTTCGATTGTTTGACATTTTCTTGTCCTCTATCAGAGGACAGCGTGTGGGGATTGCCCGATGATGAATTTGGCCGGAGAGTTCTTGCTGGTGTGAACCCTGTAAATATAGAAAAACTGAAGGTGAGCAATAAACACATTTTATGAGTGTTTCAAAAGTGTCATCCTAGCTAGCCGCAAACAAACACACTTGAGCCTGATATTTTAGGCCATAAGAAAAATGTTTTTGTCTTGAGTTGAATTGTACATCTTGTCATTACTTTCCATTTCTCGGGCATGTCTCGGATTGGAGAGATGTAGTGGCCATTTTTTCTTTTTTAAGGGTGCGGCGCTACAAACTTCAATATTTTAAAACCACGGCAAACATTATGGCACATTAACAAAATAAAATTACGGGTTACATTTATCCACAGGTATTTCCTCCCGTAAGCAAACTCGATCCCTCCATCTACGGTCCACAAGAATCGGCACTCAAGGAAGAACACATAATATGCTTTTTAGAAGGAATGTCTGTGCAACAGGTACAGAAAACGACTCCTAGCTCATTTCTTGAAATATGACATATCACTAATAAACACGTTTCTGAAATTAAAAAAAACATTTTGTTGCGTCCAAATGGCGAAATCCCTCATAAGACTTTTCAAGTTCGCTCTCTCTGTTCTATTCTGTAGGCAATTGATGAAGATAAGATGTTTATAGTGGACTACCATGATATTTATCTTCCCATTGTGGATCGCATAAACGCAATCGAAGGGCGTAAAATATACGCGACAAGAACCATCTTCTTCTTGACTCCTCTCGGAACTTTAAAACCTGTTGCGATCGAGTTGAGCCTCCCATTAGCAGAGGAATCAAAGAAGGTTCTCACTCCACCTACTGATCATGGCACCACTAATTGGCTTTGGCAACTTGCAAAAGAACATGTTTGGGCAAATGATTCTGCTGTCCACACACTTATCAACCACTGGTATGAGAAAAAAATATTCAATTGTCGTTTATCGTAGCTAAATATTATGGTTTGTGAAAAAAATTATAATTCTTCGCTAGAATATTGCTATTATTTCCTGATCTTATTCTAGCGGGGAAGGGGTGCTATTGATTTTAATAATTGTGCCTAGTATGACTTTCTTAAAAATATAAGGATTTATACGACTTATTCACCACATCTTCTAATTCTCAATTATTTTAGTTTTCTCTATAATAATCACTTCTTCCAAAGGCATAAGTTCTCGAAAACACTCCCTATATCCCAAATGTACTCTCCTCTGATGTTTAAACAGAGTTTATGATGTAACATAAGTTGTCAATAAAGGACACTTATAACTTGTTCCATTTATCAACAGGCTGCGTATACACGCGTGTATGGAGCCATTCGTTATAGCAGCTCACCGGAACCTAAGTGTGATGCACCCCATCTTCAAGCTTCTCCATCCTCACACGCGTTATTTAATGAAAACAAATGCATTTAGTCGCGAAGTTCTTGTTAATGCCAGAGCATTTATTGAGTCCACCAATGCCCCGGAAAAATACTGCATGCAATTTAGTGGCTATGCCTATCAAGATTGGTGGAGGTTTGACCTTGAAGGCCTCCCAGATGATCTACTAAGAAGGTTTGTCACAATCTCTATACTCTTTTTAGCCATTTCCTTGTCGTTTTGAAATAAAATACTGTGTGCGAATCTACATAATGAGGTCAATTGAAATTTTAGTCCAATGACTATAGGGGTAGTAATATAGTCCTGCAAAATTCACTGTTTAAAAAAAAAACAATGTTGTGAAAAGTGTTAAGCGCTATGATGATCCTTTCAATTTGTTTCTCATCCTCGCACTTAATGATCATCCTTAAAGGGCTTGGGGTTTGGGTTCCCGCAAATAGTTCAAAATACCTCACACTCTATGATGCACGGACACTTCAAATTATGATTTTTTGCCGTGTCGTGTCTCGTATCCGATTTCCGTATCGGTGTAACCTAGCTCACAATTCTTACTCAATTCCTACAAAAACAAGCAAAGCGTAATATTCACCAAAAGATAAAGAAATAACGCCATAGAATGTGATAAATGCACAGATAATTTATAATTAACTCCACAGATGTGCCCATATTAAGTGTAAGATCACGTAATAACAAAAGCGTAAGGGAAAAAAAAAACCGCTTGTTTACTCTTTTTCTCATCTATTGTGATTTATGCAGAGGAATGGCCGTGCGCGATTCGACATATCCCCACGGTATAAAACTCGCCATCGAGGACTACCCGTACGCTCAGGACGGCCTCCTAATCTGGTCTGCGATCGAAAACCTGTTGATCAAATATGTAAACCACTACTATCCCGAAGCAACTCACGTCCAAAACGACACGGAACTGCAAGCTTGGTACAGCGAGTCGATCAATGCCGGTCACGCTGATCTTCGCAATGCACCATGGTGGCCTAAGCTCTCCACACAAAACGATCTCATCAAAATCCTAACAACTATCATATGGACGGTAACAGGGCAACATGCTGTGCTCAACTTTGGGCAGTATTCCTACTGTGCGTACACCCCTGTCCGGCCCCCATTCATGCGTAAGCTGCTACCGTCCGATCACGATCCAGATTTTCTCGTCGATCCAAAATCGTATTTTTTGTCGGCTCTTCCGAGTTTAACTCAAGCGGCGCAATACGCCACTGTGCTGGATACAGGGTCAGGGCATTCACCTGATGAAGAGTATATTGGGCAGAGGAAGGATCTGATGAGTTGGTCTAGTGAACCGGAGATCTTGGAGGCGTTCGATAAATTCTCTTCGGATATGAAAGCGATTGAGGGCGAGATTGAGAGAAGGAATTCGGACCCGAGACTTAGAAACCGGTGCGGAGCAGGGGCGTACCCGTTTGAACTGCTTATCCCGAGCTCTGAATCTGGGACTACAACCAGGGGAATACCTAATAGTGTAACAGCATGAACCAATTTTTATTTTTTACTTTTTGAATAAAGGTTGAAAAAAAAATCGGCAGCCTGCCGGCGAAGGCAGACAGTCGCCTCACCTGCTGCCACCGCCGGCCGGCCGGAAAATTTCCCGGGCACCGGAATTTTGTTTCGTGTCACCGGGTTTTTTTCCGATCATCGGAAAATATTTCCCGGATGCCGTAATTTATTTTAAGCGTGTTTCTATATGTGTGAATTTCTTACTGTATATACAAATACTTCTTACTTAATGTCCAAAAATATTTCCGGTCACCGAAAATATTTTTTACTATGTCCGAATTTCTTACTATATGTACAAAAAAAAATTCCGGTCGCCGGAAATATATCTTACTATATATCCGAAATTCTTACTACATGTACACATATTTTTTAATAAATGTCCAAAAATTCATACTTGATAAAAAAAATATTTTATTTGATTGCAAAGGTTTCTTGCTTGATGTGCAAATGTTATTATGTATTTCTTACTTATTACACACTTTTTTTGTCGCCCAAACAAAAAATAGAAAAAAAAATTCTTACTTAACAGCAAATTATTATTATTATGTATTTTTTATTTAATACAACTATATAATATTTTATAGTAAAATTTTGAAATTTATGTTCGAAAAGGTAATAAAATTCCCAACTTTATATTTTATAAAGTAAAAAAAAAATATTATTTTATGTTCGTAAAAATAGAAAAATTCTTATTTTATAGTGAAATTTTTTTACTTTTATTTACGAAAAAAAAAAAGACATTCTTAATTTATATTTTAAAAAAAATCATACTTTATAGTTAAAGTTTCATACATTATGTATGGAAAAGTAAGAAAATTCCTTACTTTATAGTGAGATTTCTTACTTTATATTTATTGGGCCAAAAAAAAAAATAAAATCTCGCCGGAAAATTTTCCGGACGAAAAAACACCAAAAAAAAAGGGGGAAGTGTCAAATAGTAACCCCAGGTCCAATTTTAAGTCAAATAGTACCTACTTTTTGCCAAATAGTCCAAAATTGTGATATGAATATACCACAATACTCTTACTATTAAAATAACTAATAATAATAATAAAATGGGGCCACCTGCTGCCGCCACCGGCCGGCCACCAGAAAATTTTCCAGCGAGATTTTTATTTTTATTTTTTTTGCCCAGCAAATATAAAGTTAGCCGCCGGCCGGGTGGAAAATTTTCCGGCCGCCGGAATTTTTTTCCGATCACATTTTCTTTTCCTAATCATCTGAAAATATTTTCCGGCTGCCGGAATTTATTTTTGGCGGGTTTTTTTTTCTGCCCAAAATTTCTTACTGTATGTCTGAATTTCTTACTACATGTCCATGGAATCAGTGCAGTCAGTTTTTTTTTTCAACCTAGTTATTTTTCTTACTATATATTTGGATTTTTTACTATATGTATGTATTTCTTACCATATGTGCAAACATTTTTTACTTAATGTTTCCGGTCACCGGAAATATTTTTTACTTAATATTTCTGGTCACCGGAAATATTTTTTACTATCTGTCCGAATTTCTTACTATATGTAACATATTTTTTATTTAATATCCAAAAATTCATACTTGATGACAAAAAGTATTTTATTTGATTGCAAAAGTTTCTTGCTTTGATGTGCAAATGTTGTTATGTATTTTTTACTTATTACACACTTTTGTTTTGCCAAAAAAAATAGAAAAAAAAAATTCTTGCTTAATAGCAAATTATTATTATGTATTTTTTTATTTAATACAAATTATATATTATTTTATATTTAAATTTCATACTTTATGTTCAAAAAATTAATAAAATTTTTTACTTTATATCCTTTAAAGTAAGAAAGTTTGTTATTTTATATTCGAAAAAGTAGGAAAAATTCTTATTTTATAGTGAAATTTCTTACTTTATTTTCTAAAATAAATATATTTTTATTTATATTTAAAAATAAAAAGAAAAAAATCTTAATTTATAGCGAAAATCTCATATTTTATATATGAGAAAGTAAGAAAATTTCTTATTAAAAATTTCGTACTTTAAAATTAGATTTTTAACTTTATATTTGTTGGGCAAAAAAAAAAAATCTCGCCGGAAAATTTTTCCAGTGGCCGGCGGGAGGTGGTTGTGTATTGTTTATTGATTATTATTATTATTATTATTATTATTATTATTAGGGGTAACCTTGTAATTGTATATTTATGGTTGGATTATTTGACATTTTGTATAATTAGTCATAGTATTTGACAAAAATATTTTTTCCTATGTAGTATTTGGCAATTGCCCCAAAAAAAATTTGCCGAAAAATTTTCCAGCGGTGGTCGCCGGAAAAAACTCTGGCGGCGGCTGGTGGACGGAGGGAGGTGGAATGGAGTAGTGGTGGTGGTGTGTTTTTTATTGTTATATTATCTTTAATAGGGGTAACCTTTTAATTGTATATTTATAATTGGACTATTTGACATTTTGTATAATTAGTCATAGTATTTGACAAAAATATTTTTTTTTCCTATGTAGTATTTGACAATTGCCCCTTATTATTATTATTATTATTATTATTATTATTATTATTATTAGTTTTTTTAATAGTAAAGGTATTGTGCACAATTTTGGACTATTTAACAAAAAGTAGGTATTATTTAATTTAAAATTGAATGTAAAACTAATTGACAAATGGACCTCCACTTGGAGAACTATTTGACAACTTCCTCTAAAATTACTTAAACATATCATGTAAAGCCAAATATAAGTTTGTACATTCCATAATTCCAGAGTTTCATGATTCTTTCCCCACAAGTTTCGTAAAGGGTATATTCTATTTTTGGTACCCAAATTATACCATAATTATAGGGCCAGTAACCCAAATTTGAAAAGTATCAAAATCAGTACACGAAATTGCATTTTGTCTCAATTTTCATACCCCACTTTAACTTTTCGTTAAAAACTAACGATTCCAAAAATAAGACAATTATAAAAGACACCCAATAAAAATATATGGTTCAATCAGGTTCAAGAGAATTATAAAAAAAACTCAGATCAACCCTAAAATCTCAACTATTGTGATGGACCCTACGCTGGGCCTAGGTTAAAAGGGAGAGCGGCACGCCCCATTTTTTCCCGCTCTGTGAGACACGGTCGTAAGCTCTTTTCCAGTTCTCTGTTGAACTGTGATTTTGTCCCGTCTTTTCTGCCGCTTTCCGAATTGCTGTGTTTCTGCTTCTTCTTTTTATGTCTTTGTGACCCGTTGATTTATTATCTCTGAGCGATTACCCGAGGCGGAATTCAATCAGCGAAAACCTGATGAGGCGGCAACGGGCTGGGCTGCTATCTCGACGGTATCTTCGTATCGCCGGCGGTCTGCTGCATCAGTAGGAAGAGGATACCTTGAGCCGATATCCCTTGAAGTTCCTTGTTCAAGTCTGGCCGGAAAATAGTTTAGCTTCAATGACGGCACCTCATTTTTTCAAAGCGGGTTTTCTAATTCTTTTGTTTATGTTCTTGTAAATTAATTACTAAGAGCAATTAATAAGTTTCTGTTTTTCTGAACGATTGCAGCGATTTGGAGGTGCTACTGCATTTTTTTTCGGGCCGGGCCGTTAGGACTGCTATCGAGAACTGGGGTGCTGCATTCGGAGGATTGGGCTGAAGCTTGAAGCGGGCTGGGCTGATTACGGACAGCAGTGATTGCTGTTCGGGCCATTATCCAAAGTGCGACAACTGAAAAAAAGACGCTTCCGTTTCGTGAACAATCGCGGGTACCAGACGTCGAGCCACCACAACAATAGTATCTTGACGCTTCTCATCAAGTCACTGTCTGGTTAGGTTATCGGAAATTCGGGAAAAGGATGGTGGAGTCCAGCGGCGTCGCTGTTGCACACTTAATTGAGGGCGTCGATATTATTGGCGGCACGTGGGGAATTTACCGATGAGTCTTCCCGTTGGTTAATTCTTCTCCGTTGTGTCAGCGATTATGGTTCGACCTCCTTGTCTACTTAGTCAAGTGTTTTGGTGGACTATCAGGCCACGGCGATAGTTGTCAGGTGTTGATTAGCGTGGCAGATTTTTGGTGGGTTTTTGGGGATGATGGCCTTTTGGTCACTTTAAAAGTCTTTTGGGGTTGATCTGAGTTTTTTATAGTTCTCTGGGACCTGATTAAACCTTATATTTTTATTGGGTGCCTTTTGTAATTATCTCATTTTTGAAACCGTTAGATATTAATGGAAATTTAAAGTGAGGTATGAAAATCGAGACAAAATGCAACTTAGGATACTGATGATACTTTTCAAATTTGGAGTACTGACCCTAAAATTATGGCATAGTTTTGGTACTAAAAATGGAATTTACCCTTTCGTAAATATCACTAAACATCCCAAAATTCACGATCTATAGAGTTTCGATTAGCGGCAAAGTCACTATATCTCAACGTCAAATCATGACCAGAATAATTGGGTTGAGGTATTAGTATGCTTGAAGATATTAGAACTCAAATCATGACCAGAACAAAGGACAATAAATTATTGGTTGATAGTTGGTTTAATGATTGGAGTCCATCATGTATGGGAAGATATCAGGAAAAAAAAAATATCTGTTGGTTGCAAGGTCATCTTCAATGGAGACGGTGGTTTTGAGATAGGGGATGGGGAGGACATACACATGGTATTTCTAGACAAGCAACTATGTACTTGTAGAGTGTGGGATCTCAGTGGAATACCATGTGAACATGCAATACGTGCACTACATCACATGRAAATAGACMCCATGCAAATGMTTTCCCCTTGGTRTCATAAGAAAACATATGAARCATCATATCAGTTTCCCCTTCTTCCAGTTCCTGGAAAGAGATTCATGAGGTGTGAAGAGTACCTACCAATTGAACCACCAGTTGTTACTAAAATGGCAGGACGACCAAGAGTGAATCGAGTTCGAGGAACAAATGAGTCGAATCCAACAAGGAAAATTGGGAAAGTATCAAAAAAAAAAGGAGTGCTTCAAACTTGTAGTAAATGCAAAGGTGAAGGCCACAGTAGCAGGTCGTGCAAGAACATAAATCAGGTATGTGATATTTGACCATATTAAACTATTGCATTATTGTTATGTTGCAACGTATTGTTGTTATCTATTTCTCTATATATTTTTGTTGTATCAAGTGAAGTTCAAGGCTGTAGAAAAACAAAAAAAAAAAACTCTAAAACAAGAGGCTATGGGGTGCATTTGGACGTAAACACTAGTTCAATTACCTTAAATGTAAGAACTATAGTGATTATAGAATTCCAAATTTTAAAGTTGCTTTCTATCCTACTATTTTTCTGTCAATGTGTTAGTGCCTAATTGGGTTGTTTGAATAGCCTAGTATGACTAGTGAAACTATTGTTACACGTGGTGACGACATGAATCAACCATCGATGGGCATTATTGATCCACAAACGAGATACCCCATTCCTAATGAGAGAGAATTGAGGAATATAAATAAACAACATACACCATCTTTTGTTACTGCTACTAGGAAGATCAAGTTTGTTGGAGATGGCTCAATGGTGGCTCCTGCCGTTGACTTACCTTTTACACCTCAAGGATTCCAATGGATGGGAAGACCTTCGGTTACGTCGGCGGAATTGCAAAGGGACGGAGACAAGTATGTTGGACAATAAAAGAGGAAGGCTAAAGTAATGCAGAAAATACTTCATTTGGACAACCTGGAATGTAGGAACTGATTGTGTAAGAAGACCATATGATTTATAACAGTTATCCCATTTGTCTTAATACTATTTTATTTCTTTTTTAGCAATGTTGGGGTGTGTTTTGGCAGCACAAAATCTACTGGAATTATAACTTGTTATCTACACTCAAGTATTTTGATATTACTACGACTTGATTTTTATACTTGAAGAGATCCTATTATTTAAGTATAATGTTAAAAGAATCATTTTTTTAATTTTTAAAGAAAGGTTGGAAGAATCAAGTTATATAGAGCTAATGCTACTGGAAAACAATTTTATACTCATTGGATCAGAAATTAATGGTGCTTTCTTTTCACGAAACAAGAAATTACACGCTAATTGACGGTTTAATTCCGATGATTGTATGCGCTTAATATTATCATATATGCTTGTTTCTCGTATAATTTTTATTATGAACAATCAAGCACCAATTGTATATTTCCTCTCTATTTTGTAGTATTTGGTGCTATATTTATCGAAGGATGTCTCACAAGGAAGTAGAGAAACGAGAATTGACGAATCGAGAAGAGAAAAATCAAGAATCAGGATGATGCGTCGATGCCGAGGATGGACCGCGTAGTCGACGCGATGTCGACGCTATGTCGACACTCATGTTCTGAAGCGTCGATGTCGACCCATGCAATCGACGCTACGTCGACGCTTGTGTTCTGAAGCGTCGATGTCGACCCATGCAGGACGACGCATACAGGACGATGCAGGCAGGTGATTCGCGTCGACGCCGAGGGCTGGTTCGCGTCAGTCGACGCTCCGTCGACTCCGACTCGACAGAATTATTTTAGGAAGAATCTTGGGCGGCAAGAAAAAGGAGTTCTATATAAACCTCGACCCTATTTCGTCCCAGAGGTATAATATAACATATCCTAGGGTTCCAAGGAGGTCCAGAGAGGTTCCAACTCGTCCCTTCATCCATACGCAAGGGAATTTGAAGATTGATGTTCCAAGACGCAAGATTCAAGTTCAACACATCATCTTTCCTATTTTATCAAGGATTATGCTTGTTTATCTGAACCTTTTCTTTTATTTTCTTAACTCCATGAGTGAGTAAAMTYATTATYTAGTTYTAGGGATGTTGAAACCCTCGTGAAACTATATTTAATTGATTTATGCAATATTGTTCTTCGTTCGTCATATGCGATTGTTTGTGTTGTTCTATTTTCAATTTATGATTGCTTAATTCTTAATTTGGCTTGATCACCTAGATTAGGGTTTGGTTATCTATTGCTAGAAATAGGATTGTTTCCCGTGTAATTGTCGTAATTACTATTTCTTTGAAGCAACTAATGATTGTAAATCGTTAGGGACAACACATCATAAGTTAAATATACCGAGCTTGTGAGTTTATTGCTTAGATTAACCTATTTGCCTGATTCTTAATGCTGTTGGTGGATTAAATCTAGAGAGCTTATTTTAGGTTGTTCATTAATTAGAGTTAATTAAAGAGCTTGTTTTAATTAAGTACACCGTAAGGGTAAATTCGAGTAGCAGAGCTTATTGCTACTTAGGGTTTTTAGTCGCATGTGATGAATGGATTATGATGTTGTGGTTGGTTAAATGAGTGAATCGAGGGTGGAAACTGAACTAGAACTAGGATTTTATTATTATTGAATTCTTCGTTAATTGTCCTCTTGCCAATTTAATTGCTTGTTTATTTTATTAGTTAAATTAATTCATAATCCCTTAACCCAATCCTTTATTTAAATAAAATACGAATTATCACAATCTAACCATACTTCTCGTGGGTTCGACCCTTACTTATCGCTACTGCTAGTTAGTGGAGAGAAGATGAGGAAAATAAATATTTAATTTGACGCTTGACGACGGGCGGTCAAATTTTGGCGCCGTTGTCGGGGAGTGACGCGTTAAATTGTGATTTTTTTTTAGTATTTTAGTATTTTATTTTATTTTTGTTTGAACAAATTGAATTCTTGTTGAGTGTTTTCTCAGGTGAATGAACTTGAGATCATCCGGGAAGAAGAATTTTCATTATTATCCAGAAATCAACAAGAGAGGCCGTGAGTTGAAGAAGAAGTCGAACTCGGAACAGGTATTACCCAATTACATATCTGAGGACTCTTCGAGCGAAAGCAAAGAACGAGAAAACGAAACGATGGCTGCTCAAGCAGAACGAACATTGAAGGAGTTGGCAAATCCCGACCTTCCTCAACAACCATTGTGCATCACTTTTCCAATGGTGAACGATGCCACATTTGAGCTACGGTCCGGGCTAATCCATCACTTACCTTCATTCCATGGACTCACTGGCGATGATCCGCACAAACACTTGAAAGAGTTCCATGTCATATGCACAAGCATGAAACCCGATGGAGTCACGGACGAGCAAATCAAGCTAAGAGCATTCCCCTTCTCATTAAAAGATCTAGCCAAAGACTGGCTTTACTACTTACCTTCGGGATCCATCACTACGTGGGGGGCTATGGAAAAAACATTCTTGCAGAGGTACTTTCCCGCATCAAGAGTGGCAAATCTTCGAAAAGACATTTGTTCGGTTAGACAGGCGCAAGGAGAAATGTTGCACGAGTATTGGGAAAGATTCAAGAGGCTTGTTGCGAGTTGCCCTCAACACCAAATGGGCGAGCAACTTTTGATCCAATACTTCTATGAAGGA
>BMAC01000136.1:142069-166585 GCA_014905375.1 Phtheirospermum japonicum
TATATATATATTTCATATTCAATACAAATCAACAAGTTTTTAATGAATTAGCACATTATGTTAATGAAAATCTATTTTACTTTATTCTGATTTCAAAATATTTTATAAATATTATATTTTTTGAATTTTTCTTATTTTAAAATATAATGATAGTTTCTTAGGATTAATAAAACTCCTTCCGTCCCAAAATGATATGTTTGGTTACAATTTTGGGTGTCACAAAATGATAAACTTGTTATTAAACTTGTATTTTATTTTCATATGTATCCCTATAATTAACAAACTATACCACTTACTTAGATGAATTTTAAGAAAATTGAGTAACAATGAATAAAGAATTATTTAACTTTAGAGGTATATTGAAAATATAATACTTTCACTATATTAACCAATATTTTCTTAAATTTTAAAATTTGACCTTTAAGTAAATATTGGAAATAAAAAATGTAACAATGTCTACATTTGATTTAAACGTAGTGAATTAATTTGACCTTTCACTATATCAACAAGTTTTTAATGAATTAGCACATTATATTAATGAAAATCTATTTGACCTTTCACTATATCAACAAGTTTTTTTAATGAATTAGCACATTATATTGGAAATATAATACTTTCACTATATTAATCAATATTTTCTTAAAAGCATATATGATGTAACAATGTTGAAATTATAAAATTTGACCTAAAAAAATAATTATTTAGCACATTAAATACTTAACATATTATCAAGAATAGTTTTAAATTTTATACATTACATTTAATAATGTCTACATTTAATTTAAACGTTATCATTCAATCATGTTATTTCTCTTTCCTTATTTTTTTAAAAATAAAAAATAATAATACATAAATAATATTAACATGCATCTAATAATTTTATTGTGAAATGTCAATTTACTTTGCCACATAAATTCTATTAACTTTATTGTACCAGAGATATATGCTCTGATAATAGAGATGGTCAATTCTCACATCAGTTAACGTGTTTTGATTCAAATTCAAATCTCCTTATTTAAATCTTACTTATGCTATAAATATGGGCAGTTTGATGAGTTGGTATTACCTCTTCCCATCTCATCACAATATTGAAACTTTACATAAAAAGCAATACACTTGAGTAACACTCGTCAAGAATATGAGCGGAAGGAAAACAAATTTTGCAATTAAAAAACATGTTATCGTGTTAAATACGAGATTAATAGCCTCGATTGTGTGTTCCCTTATATTTGGATAAATTATTTTTATTTCATTTTTTGTTAAATATATAGATCAACATAAGTTGATTTCTCGTATTAATTTTTCATAAATTGAATCCATAATTTTCAAATTTTAGAGGATCGAATACGTACGTCAATTGGAAAAATGCATGTTGGTTTATATTGAAGAGGTTTACATTACATGTTCATCAAATTTGTGTGTTACTAGACATTTATCTTCTTTTTAATTCATAATTATCTTTTTGTGGTAGATGTTATTTATTGATAATATGGATAGTGAATATGAATGGGAACTAGAGGTTCGTCTATTTGACATCAGTAGTTAACACCATCAAAATCATAGAATTGAAAAGGTTCGAGATGGAATGTCGATCTGAATAGAAAGAATGACATATGCCATCATTTGTGTGTATGCCTTAGTGATAATTATTATATCTTGATTGATTTGTGAATTATATGTCAATGTATCGGTTAGTTTCATGGTTTTGATTTAATCTAGTTTTTTATTTTTTATTTTCTTGCAAATTTTATTTGTTTGTTCAGATATTTAGATTGTTGGTTCGTGACATTGTATTAAATGATGGTATTTTTTTCATGGGTTTGATTAGGTGAATCTTCATGCATCGTTTTTTTTTTCCATACTTTCTGTAACATCTTTTTTGTTTCACAGCATTTTAAAATATTGGTTTTGATTAAAATAAACATTTCATTTGATTGTTTTCCAACCATTTTACACATACATTAACATTAATGTATGATTAGTCATGATGTATTGCCAAGTTAACCATTTTTAAATAATTCATCCTAATTAATTAAAATCAAATATGAATCTTTTGTAATTGCAATTGAATATATAATCACTTAATTAAATATTATAGAAAATTTAGAACTAGTTATATTCAAATTCCCATGCAATTGAAAATAAAAAATTATCCGGGGTCGCACGGTATTATTATTTAATTATTGACCTTGGCGTAAAAAGCTAATAGTAAAGTAAAATCAATCCATTAAAAATTTACTTTCAGTTTTTTAGTCCACTTCTATATTAATTACACCTATTCCATTATTGGAATGGTTAATTTGGGCGGGAAAATTTATGCCCATTTTTGAGAATCATCAGTTTTTATAAATTTATTTGGCCAAACTTTCAAAAAGATCATAAAAACCATACTTGCAAAGCATGTAGTATTACAATGACCAAATATCGTCTGATTGCCTGAAATGTACAATGCTACACAAACATATCATTGCATACGGGGATATGGCCGGGTCAACGAATTTCACTGTTTTTCTCCTCTTTTTTTCTCATTTTCATGTTGATTATGAATCCACATAGATATTAAACGCTAAGGTTCGGGCGAAAATCATCAGTATCAACAAAGGGTTTAGTGAACTCGTCTACACAAGCCATCCGTATACGTTCAGGAGTAGCTGGACTATCCAAAGGAAACCAATCGCTGAGGCCCGTTTCAGCCCTCGCAGCTATTATTGCGTTTTTTATGGCGAAAAAAACGGACGATGCCAGAAAAAACGGAGGCTCTCCGACTGCTTTGGATGAGTGGAGGCCCTTGTCATTCGGAGCATCCTATCAACAAACGCACACATTGCCCGTCAAATATAACAATGATTCTACTCATCAGGATAAAATATGAAACTAAGGAATAATTAATACTAGAATAAATAATTAAAAAGAAAAAAAAAAATTGAAACTACTAAAAAAGGGTGAAAGAGGTATTTTAGCATGCTTTACCTTCAAAAGGGAGACATTAAATTTGAAGGGGAGGTCATTAATGGATGGGATTTTGTAAGTGCCGGGCCCACAAGTATACAAACAGCCTGCCGGTAGCCACTTGTGAGCGGCATCACCCCATTTTAGCTCTTCCAGAGCCACCCATCCAAGACCCTGCACAAATGCCCCTTCAATCTGCAGTGAACAACAAACTAAATTTTAAGAAAACGAGCATTGACAAGAAATGAGAAATAATCTTATTCGGAATGCTTTGATAATTGATAGCTAACCATGATAAAGAATAGAAATGAATAAGGAACTCTTTATTAAGCATACTACATTACTAATAGTAGAACTGCAGAGCAGTAAGCCAAAATCCATATTTGGGAGAAAAAAAAAAAAAAAAAGGAGGCATTCTCTTGTCAGACCATCTGACGTTAGACCAAGTCCTCTAAAACTAAATCCGAAAATAAAAAAATAGGAAAAATTGAAAAGTCGCAAAGAAATTAAAACTAAAAGCACTAAAAAGCTGGAAAAAAAACCCTAAAAACTGAGCAAATAAACTAAAATCCCAAAAGAAAAACCTGATTAATAAGAGACCCTAAAAATTTAAGAAAATACAACAAAAGAAACTGAAATAAACAAGAAAAGATTGAGGGAAAAAACTGGGTCCGTCTGTCAGACGGTCTGGCACAGTTTTTTTCTCTAATAATAATACTATAAAAGACTACACAGGAGGGGGGGAGGGGGAAACCTGCCCAACATCGATTGCTGGATTAAGAGAGAACCCAAGATCCAAAATCACATCCGCTCGCCTCGTATGAAAGTCTCCGGTCAACGTGTCAATTTCGACTTCAGCAAATCCAACCCCATAAGTGAAGTACCTGAACGGAACACCCTTACCAGTCTCCCAACTGAAGTCAATATCAGGCGTCTTATAAAACCCATGAGCCGAAAGGTCTATCCGCTCCACATAGCACGCAATAGCAAGCTGATATTCGAAGCATACAGCTCACATTAGTGACCAAGAAATCAACACCAAACCCCAACTAAACCTCCGCATTGACAAAGTCAAAGGAAACCGAAAGGCCTTTTATTATTCACCATCAAACTAACATAAACCATCCAATTATATAAAATATGAAGTTAATTACAAGGTACCGTTGAGTTTTTTTATAATTAGGTCAAACCTCAAGGCTACTTTTTGCAATTATCTCTAAAGTAAATCTACTTTCTACCTACATTAAATTTTTTATTTTAAAAAATAAACGAAAGAGAGATCCACAAAGTTTAATTAAAATGGCTTGCAGAAGCCTGAAATTAGGTGGAGTGTAAATACTTGAAAATAAACAGCGATAAGAATACCTCAGCAAAAGAAGCAAAAGTACGTCTTGACATTATAGGCTCCATTCTTGCTTTTATTTGCTGACAAGCATCTAAAACTGCAGCACCATATAAATCAGAACTTGCAGAAGCTGCAGTTGGCGACGCATTTGGAACCTAGTTACACAAGGAAACAAAAGTAACTAAATAAGCCGACACCAGATAAGGATAAAGTCAGGTATATTATACAAAAAATTAAAAATAAAAATCCGAACAAAAAAAAGTGTTTTACCTTATCGGTACTCGTCTCTGATATAAATACAGAGCTGAGTGGAATGTCGAAGCAAGAGGCAGCAATTTGAGCCACTTTAGTATGTAAACCCTGCCCCATCTCAACACCACCATGAGTGACTAATACAGTTCCATCCGTGTATACTTGTACAAGTGCACCTGCCTAGAATCAAAAAGCAGATCAAAAAAAATCAAATGAATAAAAGGACGCAAACTAAAAGGTCTGATTTATTTAATAAAACTTTTCTCTCTTTTTTATGGTCACAGTGCAGTTCAAACTGCTAAAATATTGATGGAATGGTCAGAATATTTCGGGACTCGAGAGCACTCCTAATTTTGAAAAAGGTATTATTGCAAACAGTACCTAGAGGTTTGACCTAAAAATTTTTTTTTTAAAGCTAACTTCCAAAAAATTCAAAATTACCAAAAAAAAAAATATACCCCTGAAGTTTGATTCAGAGTTACAATTAGGGGGCGAACTGTAATATTTTTATAAATGTGAAAGGGAGTTTGGAAGTGCTATTTGCTTTTGAAGGGGTAAATGTAGGACGAAATTAAATCCTTGCGGTATTTTGAAAGTTAGCTGGGGTTTTTGTAAATTATGTTAAAATTAAGGGGCTAACTGTAATATTTTTATAAAATGTGAGGGGCATTTTGAAAATTCTATTTGCTTTTGAAGGGGTAAATGTAGGACGAAATAAAATCCTTGCGGTATTTTGAAAGTTAGCTGGGGGTTTTGTAAATTATGTTAAAATTAAGGGGCTAACTGTAATATTTTATAAAATGTGAAGGGGCGTTTCGAAAATGCTTTTTGCTTTTGAAAGGGTAAAAATGTAAGACAAAATAAATTCTCAAGGGTATTTTTGTAATTCTAAAAGTCTGCTGAGATTTTTGTTAATTAGGTCAAACCTCAAGCGCACTTTTTGTAATAAACCTTTCAAAAAATTTTAAAACTGGGGAAATAGAAAGCACCTGATTCATAAACTTGTTAGTAAAAGAGATGCCAAATTTTGTAGGAATCATTGCGATCCCGCGCTTTTTCCACCTATTATCATTGTTAAACTGCTCAACTTCTTTGCGAGCACCCGAAAAGTTACATGATGCCTTTAATTGATCCCACAGACGACCCAGGGTGCAGTCTACGAGTTTTTGTTCACCATAATGCAACACCGATCCATCCCTCTGAAAATTGATCTCCTAAAAAACACACATGGGGATTAAACATATATTAAATAATTGAAAACTACAAATGTGCAATTAACCAAGAAATAGTCATCAAAATAATAAATTATGCGTACCCTAATTTCTTCCGGAGTTTTCTTTAACTCCACTGAAATTCTTTGAATCCAATTTTCAGCAATTATCATACCTTGTGGGCCCCCAAATCCTCGGAAAGCGGTGTTACTGGGCATATTAGTGAAACAGACCTTCCCTTTAATCCTGATATTCGGGATCTCGTATACATTTTCTGAATTGAACATGGCACGTTCGAGCACCGCTAGGGACAGATCAAGTGAGTTCCCTCCATTATTGAATATTTGAAGATCCAAAGCAAGTATTTTCCCATCATTCTTAAAACCAACCTGCAGATTGTAATTTCGGCGTTAACTGATTTTCAAAAAAAATAGAATAAATAAATGCACCAACCACCCGAGTACATTAAAAATCTTAATGTTAATGAGATAGGCCGTAATTGTCAATATCTTTCTTTTATTTATTTTTAAAAAAAAACACTGCCCACCTTAAAATATAAAATAATGCCCAAGGAAACTTTAATGTTGATATTAGGAATGAAAACATTGAATGCCATAAAATTACGGATATAAAGAAAAATACCTTATACTTTCCAAGAAAACTATGGCGTTGTCCGGTTATCATCATGTCTATATCCCGGTCTAAGGTTAACTTGACAGGACGGTTGAGTAGATATGATGGAATAGCAGCCACAGCAGAAATGAAAGCGGCTCTTGTTTCTTTCCCTCCAAATCCACCCCCAATTCTTTTGGCCTTGCAGACCACTTTCGACATTGGAAGATCAAGAACACAGGCCACGTATTTTTGGTGCTTCATAGGAGCCTGACATATAACAATAATTAAAATTTTAAATTAGACTACAAAATAGTCAAAAATTTATTTATGCATTCCATTATTACTAAAAAACAAAATAAAAATAAAAAAGACAAAGCTGGAAGTGGGAAAGTTAGGTCGCCTACAATTTCTAGCAATTGCAGCCCAAAAAGAAAGAAAGAAAAAAAAGATGAAAAAACCAGAGTAAAGCTACCAAAACTACCCTTGAGGATTGGCAAAATTACAAAAGAAAAACAGCTAGCTTTGAAAATTACAAAAACCACCCTTGAGGTTGCATCCAACTTACATTGTGCACATGTCGTTGATGGAGCTAACGAAAATTACTGATGATATCACATAGTTTTATAATTACATCCCCAACTTTTCAAAATATTACAAATAACCCCAACTTTTCTTCTTACCTTTACATATTCATCCCTCATTTTCTCAAAATAGTATGAAAAGCCATGAGAAAGGTAAGGGCTATTTGTAATATTTTGAGTAAAATATTTGTTGACGTCACCAAATTTCGTCAAGCCAACTAACGGTTGGTGCAAAATGTAAGACGGAATCAAAGGTCACGTGTGGTTTTTTGCAATTTTAAAAAAAGTTAGCTGGGTCTCTTTGTAAATACCCCAAACCACATAAGAAGCTACACTACATGTGGTAAATGTCAGGTTGACACCAAAACTTACTTGAGTAGATGAAAAGAAATGAACTTCGTTTCCACCATCAACTGTCCAAATTAAAGTGCTATTTGTCTCCAGGTAGAAATGCTCCTGACCCCCGACCCGAACATCACCTTCTATAACCTTGTCGCACTGCCCCGGCGAGAAGCATAGGTCCACGTCACCTTTATTCAGAAATTTTTCAGCATTAGGATGGAAACTATTTAACTCGATAGCTTCTTCTATAGATAAGATAGCAGGCAGTTCTTCATACTGAACGTGAACTTTTCGAGCAGCGAGCTTTGCATTTTCATGCGTATCGGCCACAACCACCCCAATAACCTGCAAGATAGTCAAATTTACACAAATATTTCATTTTTTTTTAAATTATCATAGCCGTGACTGTAGCATGTTAAATTTACCTGACCAACACACGTGACTTTTTCTGAAGCAAAAAGCTCCTCGTCGAGGACAACTGGCCCGATCCTATTGTCCCCAGGCACATGCTCAGCAAAAAATATGCCTGCAAACCCAGGAGACGACTTTGCAGCTAGATCGTCTATCGCAAGTATCCGAGCATGAGGCTTCTTACTTAATATCACTGCAGCGTGCAAACCGTTGGGAGGCAACATAGCATCATCTGTATACTCCGCCTCCCCTGTAACCTGCAATTTGTCAAAAGTCGATGTGATTTACATGTAGCGAAAGTGAAAAATGATTACATGTTTAGAAACCCACAGAAGTAAACATTTTCAAGTTCCGAACATTTTTATAATGGTACGTTTAAATGATGGGAAGATTTCAGGAGATATGCTTGTTTGTTTTGTAGAAATTAAATTATAACAGGATAATTACAAAAAGTACCCTTGAGGTTTGATATAATTACAATGAATAAATTTTTATTATTTTTTACAAAGGCTAACTTTCAAATTACAGAATACCTCTGAAGTTTGATTCTGTGTTAAAATTTTAAGGGGCTAGCCGGAATATATATTTTTATTAAGGCGAAGGGAGATTTTGAAATGCTTTTTGCTTTTGAAGGGGTATATGTAAAACATAATCAAATAAATCCCAGGGATTTTTTTTTTTTTTTTTTTTTTTGGAATTTGAAATTAGTTGGGTCTTTTTTATAATTAGGTCAACCCCCAATGGTACTTTTTGTCATTAACCCAGGAACTAGACTTTTGCATTAGAAACATCCATACCTGAAGAGTTGATGAGAGATGAATTTCAGGAGCTCCAACAGCACTCCCACGCATCACAATGTCATAATCCTGCCTCCCTATAACCGAAGGATGGTGAAACTCTTTTATCGCCGAGAGATGAGATTCCGGAACTTTCTCATCAAACGATCCCAGCCCATCCATCTTGTCACAAACCCACAAGAAAAACTTAAAGAAGAAACTCAAAATCAACGACCTCCGAAACTCCACCATCCCACCTGGAGCGTTCTCCTTCAGCACAATCTCCTTCCCCAATATTCCCAAAACACCCTCCAAACCCTCTCTATTCCACTCATTCCCTAACAAAAATGCCCTCGTCTCGTTCGCACAAATCGAATAAGGCGCAACCCCACCATAAACAAACATCGCATCGCCAACGACCCACTTCCCGTCCCGCTCCTCTAGGCGTACACGCATCCCCGCGTTCACGATCGCAATATCGTCGTCCCGCCTGTGGGCCTGTTTAAATTCCGTCACAAACTCGTACTTTGAGTTCCAAGGAAGAAAAACGGAAATAAGTATCTCATCGCTCGCTAAATCCACTTTACGATAGCCCAAGAAAAACTTATCAGCCGAACACGTCCGTACATTCCCTTTACAATCGGATACTCGAAAACTTGCTCTAGAAGCAATCCATAGAGGGTTCAAGTCCGATATCGGGCTCGCGGTGCATATATTACCACCGACCGACCCGACATTTCTTATTTGCGTCCCGGCAAACCATTTCAACTGCCGAAGGATCGATCTGCAAGACGATGTTTGAAAAGGATCACGCTGATCTACAACGGTTTTTAGTACATTGACCAGCTCTGAGAGTTTGACCGACGAGCCAATCTCCAAGCCCTCATCGTTTACAGTCAATCGATTGAGCTCAGGCACATGGGAAACATGGACTAAAACTGGATAGTGCAAATTTTTAAGCCTCGTCTCGATTCCAACCTCTGTGTTACCGACGACTAATTTGGCGCCCGGGTATCGGGCCTTCATATCGAGCACGTGCTGAAGCTTCAACGGACGGTGCCACTTAAGTCCGTATGACCCGGTCAAAGATAAATTAGTCGGTTTTCTTAATTTTAGCTCGGGAGGAAAAATTAGCTCTTTGTCGGTGTACGAAGCTCCGTCAATATCGTTGTAAGATATCGGCTTGATGATGTCACCAGAGCATTTGGTTTTCTCGCCGTCCTTTGCATTGGGCCCACACGAACATGGTTTACCGGTGGAAGGGCAAATAAACTCACTGCTGCTATAAGGGCCCGAGGATGATGCATTGGTGTACAAGGCATCATTTGTTCTGGCAAATACTCGAAACGCGTCGACTATTGGTCTGTAACCCGTGCATCGGCATAGATTACCGGCAAGGTTTTCTTCAATATCCTCTTTGGTGGGTGGGTTTTGAGAAGATCTTAGTAAGGCGTACATGGACATAATAAAACCAGGGGTGCAAAAACCGCATTGCGAGCCATGTGATTGTGCCAATGATTCCTACAGAGTATTATAAAGGTGTTGGAAATTGGTTTTATATAAAATTGGCTTTAAGTAATATTCTCACAAACGCATAACTACCTGGATTGGATGCAAACCATATCTTCGATTACCGACACCCTCGACTGTAATAATGTGCATTCCTTCTACAGAATACAGAGGAGCCAAGCATGCATTAACAGCAAGATGCCTGAAAACATTTCAACGTGTCGAAGAAGAGTAATTGATACATCATATATTCAGATAACATTCACTTAAATACTCTAATTATGGCAATCATAATAAAAATTATAATTATAAGTATACTAATAATATGATAATAATAATAATAATAAATAAGATATACATATACATATGCAACCAAACTTGAGGTACAAAGCACTCGTTGAAGCAAACTGCCAAATAGTTATCCAGTTCAGACATGACATATCAAAATCTCTTTTTATTTGTATCCAAATGTCACAGAGAGAGAGAGACTCACACACATTTCTTCGAGTTATGGTCAAAATAAGAAACCATCACAGTGCATGCCCCACAACCTCCCTCGCCACAACCGAGCTTCGTCCCAGTCAGGCCTATATCTGTATTGAGGATGACAAAACACAAGAACATACGTAAAGGCGTCAGTTCCATTGTATAATTATACCCATATAGAACGCAGTCCAAGTTTCCAGAAATTAAATTATTCTAATAGCATCAAATTTTTCCCCTCCCAAATAACAATATCAAAGGAAAGCAAAAAATAATTTTCCAACAATCATATAATTTCAAAAAAATTTATGTACTCTTTCGATCTTGCCAATGCCTTCAGTGACCAAATAAATGTTATTTCAAGATTGAAAGAAACTAATAAACAACTACTACTACTACAACAACAACATCATCATCATCATCATCATCATCATCATCATCATAACAACAACAACAACAACAACAACAACAACAACAACAACAACAACAACAATAATAATAATAATAATAATAATAATAATAACGCTTAAATCATCAAGACTGTGGAGATCACCTGATGATTTATCATTTATAGATATACAAGATTTATATTCATTTAGAACTAATGTGCCTGGCACAAATGCTTATACTGTGACCTCCCCATGCCAATATAACCTAATATCTCCTCAACCAATAATTCATTTATCTACTAATTGAATTAAATTAACGCCAAACGCAATTTCTTAATTTTACAATTACGCTTCAAGAAAAGCAAACTCAATGCTTAAAAAAGATTAAGCAAAACGCAATATACTTTTTGGAAGTCATTAGAACATAAATATATCAGTCCAACAAATAATCTTCTTGATGGTATAAATTATTTCAAATCATCAGAAATGCAAAACTTTCTACAAAAAGAGGGGACGAAAAGGCTATTGGCAAATAAATTGCATATTGGCATTAATTTTTTAACCCTGTAATTATCAATTTAATTACTCTAATCAGTTGCCACTGCAATAGGGTAATCAATACTGGGCTAGCTTTTAATAAAAGAGGAAACAAGTCACGTCAAAAGTGCTTATTTTGCTGTCAATTGACATGCCTTTTTTTTTTACCTTGATGATTGGGTATATTTCCACTAATCGAACGATCAATCAAATTCTCAAACAGGCAATCAAAACCAATAAGCCAATCACATAACCAAAAAAAAAACATAATTAAAAAAAAAATGTTTTTTTTTACCTCTGAGAAATTCCAGAAGAGTGAAATGGGCCAACCCATCAGGCAAAACTCGACGGACCCCATTAATGTACACAATTGGCTCCTGCGTTTCAGAGTCTTCAATTTTCTCCATTTCATTCTCTGTCATCAAAGACCCCATCTTGCTCAGTCTATATGTGTATAAAATAAAATTTTGGGCTTAGAGAATCTTTTGTATATTTTATATCTCTAATAGGTTGGGACTGTTCGAGGAAGTACAGATTGAAACGGCAGTATATAAGGTAGTCGAAACAGAGGCGGTTCTCGGTCGGTCATAAGTAATAACTGGATAGGATAATCTCGCTGACTGTGCACACAATCAACCATTTCTATTGTGGCAAATTATGATAAATACCATTTACTTATATAGTTTTTGGCATCGGTTCTTCTGTAGAATCAGATAGGGCTCCATTATGAAGCACTATAAATGACATGGCATTCATCTGGGTATTTAATTATTATTTTTTTCTTTTTCTTTTTTTTTGGCATAGGTATACAATAGGACTTTTTTCCATTATTTTTTTATACCTCGTTAATATTTATCCGTGAATATCTGTTAACTTTTTCTTTGAAATGACGAAATCTCATAAAGATTCATCTGTCTTCAATTATATTTTTTGGAAAAATTCTCATTTACTACACTCTCATTACCATTAATTGTCAAATATTCTAATGAATTCTTTTTTATCCCATTTAGTCAAATCTATCCCATTTAATCAAAATTACAACTTAAATTATTAAAACTACCCCTACACCTAATAATAATAATAATAATAATAATAATAATAATAATAGCGGCGTATGGAATTTTTTGCTTCATGTGTAATGAGTAGTATGAAATTATGCTCGTTGCAGTATGTATTTTTGTTTTGAAGATATTGTGTAGTATGAAATTATCTCGTGCAATTTAATATAAAATTTGACAGTTCAATCTAAGATTTTGAAAAAAAATTGCACATGTAGTTTGTAATCTGGTAGGGTTAGTATGTAATTTGATAATAGTATTATTAATTTTAAAATGTTATAGTATTTTTTATTAATTTTTTGAATTTTAGTAGAGTTGTGAATTTGATAATGGTAGTATGGATTTTAAAATATAATAGTATGTAATTTAATAATAGTAGGATGAATTTAAAATAAAATAGTAAGAAATTTTATTGATTTTGTGAAGTTTTAGTATGAAATTCACAATACCAGTTTGAATTTCATATATAGCTTGAAATTAAAATTTAAAAATATAGAATTGTGAAAAATAATATTGTATTTTAGTGTGACATATTTCATAAAATAATACATAATATAATATGAAATATCACAGCGTATTGGGATATTTTTCCTATAATGATTAAGATTATAAAAATTAGTAGTATGGAATTCCGACTGTAATATGAAAATGCACAGTGTAGTATGAAATTCGTCGTTACCGGTTGATGACAATGATATGAAAATATCATGTAATAGTATGAATTTTGGTTATATTAAATGTTGAATAAAAAAAAAATTGAAAGGAAAAAAAATCATTAATAAGAGTAAAGTAGTATTGATATGTACTAGTTTAGATTAAATGGGAAGATAATTGACTATATGGGAAGTTAATATTTTCATTAGAGTATTTGGGATAAAATATTTATCTATGGGATCATATGGGAATTGCCCCATATTTTTTCTCCCTCTGATTCTTTGTTACTTCTCAAGCAAATTCGTATTATCTGCATATCCCCTATATTGACGGCCAACGACATATCCCTCCGGTTAAACGAATCTGAAGCGATGATGTTGCTGCCAAGTTTTTTTAAGTTGTAATTTTTCCCATTAATCACTCCATGGTTAGTTTTTCGATTCATCTTTTTACAGTTTTCTTTAGTTTTTTTCGAAATATACCTATTTTCTAAATTTAGATCTGTTGAGTTAAAACTAGGATATGCTGAATTGCGGCCCAGATTTGTTGATTTGTAATTGAACCATATAACTTTTTTTGAGTTTAACCTTCTTATGGTTAAACCTTTATTATATTTTCGTAATTATGCATTCAATTTTATCTCTGTTACTTATTATATTTAAAAAATTGTTAGATTTTCCGTGAATCACTCCACTGAATACGGAATATAGATATGTTGATTAGTTATAGATCATATTTATCGGTGCATATTTTTAGATTCATAATTACAGATCTGTTGATTCACACATAATTATATGGTATTTGTTTGAGCATGCAAATCTGGGGGAACTATTTGGAAATGTTATTTTCAATATTTTATCCATGAGCAACCCCTGTGTCATATCCAGTTTTTTTATTGATTTCCTCAGTATTAATGTCTTTTTGCAAAATAATTTAACCATGAGCAACTCTGTGTCATATCCAGTCTTTTTATTTTTACAGTTGCCCTAATAGAGATTCAACTATTACTTAAATTCCCTTATAAAACAGGCGTTGTTGACAATTTTTTGGATATTTTATTTTCAATTGTTTTTGTAATCAACTCTATGTCTATTTTTTTAATTTTTTTTACAGTTGCTTCCTCCAATGGTCGCATCATTGGTTCGGAAATGTGGTAATGAATGGTATACTTTGCGGAATGCACGAGGGTGTACCTGGGATATTTTGTTAACATTGAAGATGATAAGGTCAATGATATATGTTTGTTAGTTTTTGAATCGGAGGGACAAACTTCCCTTTTTTTTCAATACAGTTCACATGTATTTTCTAATTATTTCATATTTTATTAATAGGTTTATCTTCGGGATGGATGGCGTAAATTTGAGCAAGATAATAACATTGAGATCGGGTGGTTTATAATTTTTCGCAATTTTGAGGAACAAGTCCTCGATGTTGTTATTGTTGATCTTTCACTTACTGAAAAATTTCAGATATGTGGAGTGAATTCTGATGATATGCATATGGATGTTACTAGCTTCAGTTTCAAACTAACGAGAACGAACATTGAGCGTGGACGTATTGTATGCACTTGATCATATAAGTATGTATTTGTTAATTTAATCATCCTTATCTTTAGCCTAACAAAAACAATTTTGTTCAAAGGTTATTCCAAGTTATTTCTGGGAACAGTACATCGTTGCTTCGAATCGGCATGCAACGGCGAAGGCAAGTATTCGGTATCAGAATAATCATTGGATTGTTGATATACACAAAGAATCCGACAGAGTGTACCTTCAAAATGACTGTCGAGATTTTATATCTTTCCTCAGTCTCAAGTTAAAAACAGAGCTCGAATTTAACCTTCTTCATTTACCAGGAATTGTTTTTGAGCTTCGGTTGGTTTAGTTATTTTTTTAGTTTCGTTTGTTTCTTTGAACAGTTATAAGTGTGTATTCAACTTCTTTGCTTGCTTTCACTGATTAATATATTCCATCTGATATTTAGTTTCGGATCAAGTTATATAGTACAGTTTGGTCTTTTGCAATTTCATATATAATTATCGGTTTAATTTCAACATTTGATTTTGCGTGTACTTACTAAATCTCAGTTTATCTTCAATATTCCGGTGGATTTCGATATTTGAGACATTATTATTGTAGTTGGTAATTATATATATATATATAAATTGTTAACTGTTATTATCAACAGATACCAAATATTTTTTTGTGATAGTTCAATTATATAATAAAATATTGATAATAATTGATGATAGGCTATAAATAAAATATTTAAATCCAAACGTAAAATATTGAGAAATAAATGCGAAGTTGACAATTACCAAGATTTAATACCGAATATATGCATTCACTTTTTCCATGGCTACGTAGTCTGTTTTAATTTTGTATTATGGTAATACAATATTTATGCTATATATTTTTTTTGATCTCAATCAAGCAGTAATTGATTGTCAATCAATCTTAATTTAAAAAAAAAAATATTAATACGGATATCGTTTGTCAATCAATTGATTGATTTTATTTTCTTTTTTTTACAAAAAAACTCAATCATTATTAATGTAGAATATTGTGTTTTCCTTAATATTACCAATATTCATTTATAGAGTAGTTAGCCAATTATTGATAATAAATTATGAAAAATCGGTCAATAATAAAATATTTAAAACCAAATACCAACTATTTGGATATAATTAATGAGAAATTGAAATTACCAGATTATTAGGGATTCTACATAATATATGGATAAAACCGGATTATTAGAGATTCTACATAATATATTGATATCAACATTTGATTTTCTTCATTATACAACATAAATTTATTTAAAACCGTTTTATACATACTAAATATATATTTAGTCAATACATTAAGATCAATACCGTTATTATGCATTAAATTTAACTAAGGCTATATAATTTGTTTTGATTCTGTATTATGGTAATACATAACTGATAACGAATATATTTGTATCGATATCAATCAAGCATTGATTAGTTGTCTATCAATATCAATAATATCGCGGTTATTTTTTTTTTCTTTGTCAATCAAATTTTTGGTTATCGATTTTGATTTCCTTAATATGACAAATAACGTATCAAAAATAAATATTATACATTCCATACACGGAATTTTTGCGTCAATATTTTATTACTTCTATTAAACGCTGTTGAATTACTGTCTAATGAAATCCCTATTATTACGGATTAATATTTGTGTTTCCTTAATATGACCAACATAACATTCTTAATTATGGAACATTCTATGTACTAATGAATTTTAGTAAATATCACATTAATTTTAATTACAAATCGGTTAACTAATCTAACTAAATATTTGTTTTCATCATATATAACAATTGTTTTGATGGCCATTAATTAATATACGTAATATATTTTTTAATAGATTCACCTAACCCCATAAAAATATATTACCATTTTGATAGCTAAAAAGTCAACTTAGTTTTTATATAAAAACTAATGTTACCATTTTAATTATATTTTAAGTTATAAGATTAATGATTTATGAAAATATTCTATTATATTTACATATAATATTATAATTTTTGGGGAATCATAATATTAATTTGTAAGATTGATAATTATTACAACTTTTATTTAAGAAGTTATTCTCTTTCTCTCTCTATATATAGATATCCACACTGCTGATAAAAACAAAAAAATCATTCATACACTCAAATTTAAAAGTATTTTTTTTCCAATGGCACCTATCTTTTCACTGGTGAAGGATCTTAATCCCACCCAAACACAATGGGCACTCAAACTACGTCTTGTGAGAGCTTATGATGTGAATGCATATGACAAGAATACTGAACCATTTAGTTTCAACTGCATTTTCAAAAATTGCACTATACGACAATTGTGCATTTTCTTCTTTTATGTTTCTTTATATATTTTAATCTATAATTTGAATTCTATATTAACTCACTGGACGGCTTAATTAGAGATTTACGTGACAATCAAATATTTGTTCAAATATGTGAACAAGGGAAATGATAGGGTCACAACAACATTTTACCAGAGTGGTAATAACGATAGGCGGAAGCCAAAAATTGATGAGATCGACAAGTATTACGATTGTCGTTACATTTCTCCATGTGAAGCGGCTTGGAGAATCTTTGGGTATGAAATTCAGTATAAAAATCCTTCCATCCTACGCTTGAGTTTTCATCTTCCAGGGGAGCAAAGAGTACTATATAATGATAATGACTCATTGGACAATGTGATGAAACGTCAGTCAACACTTCATAAAATGTTTTTGGGTTGGTTTGAGGCTAACAAGAAATATCCTGAAACTCGAAATTTGTTGTATAGTGAGTTTTCTCAGTATTTTATTTGGAACTCCAAAAAAAAAAAAAATGAGTGGACCCCTAAGAAATAAAGATTGCAAATTGCCTGGTTATATTATGTTTCCCCAAGTTCCGGTGATAACTATTATGTTAGGTGCCTCCTCAATGTTATTCGAGGAGCACAATGTCACGATAACTTAAAAAAAGTGAACGGAAAGCAACACGATATATATCGTGATGCGTGCCACTCAGTTGGGCTATTGGATGATGATAGGGAATATACTCAGTTGGGGATCTGCACATTCTGTTAGGTCCTTATTCATGACATTGCTTGCTTCCAAATGTATATCTCGACCGAAAAAAGTATGGGAAAAATGTTGGAAATATTTATCAGATGACATTTCATACAAACAACAAAAGTTTAGAAATAACTAAGGTATTAATTAATAAACTTCAATTATATCAATTATTTTTTTTATCGTGTTCTTTTAAGTATTTTTTCCATATAAATTAGTGAAAGTAGAATTATTTTTAAATTATATTCCTACAAATTTGCAAATGAGTGCTGCTAAAATTCAAAACCTTACTTTACTGGAAGTGGACAAGTTATTGCAGAGTATAGGGAAGAGCTTAAAGGACTTTCCTCCAATGTCAACTCCAATTGAGGTCGACTCTAATATTTTTTAATAGATTTATTTCTGAGGAATTGGACTACACTGTGATGCCCTCATCGAAGAACACGCGAATTTATTTCAAAATCTCAATAAAGATAAAAAAAAAAAAAAGTGTATGAAGAGGTCATGAAATCTGTTTCTTCAACAAACAGGGGCTTATTCTTTGGATATAGAGGAATTGGAAAAAATTTTGTTTGGATGACTTTTTCTGCAGCAGTAAGATCTAATGGTGGGATTGTATTAAATGTGGCATCTAGCGGAATTGCTTCTCTTCTTCTTCAAAAAGGAAGAACCGGTCATTCTAGGTTCAAAGTTTTATTCAACCTCCGTAAAGAATCATCGTGTGGAATTTTCCAGGGGACCCCCCTTGCGGAATTAATGGTACGTGCACAACTGATAAATTGGGATGAAGTTCCGATGATGCACATACATTGTTTTGATGCAGTAGACAAAATATTGAAAGATATTATGGGATTCAAGAATCTAAATGTTAGAGATATTCCATTCGGAGGTAAAACTGTAGTATTTGGTGGAGATTTTCGCCAAATTCTTTCGGTGATTCCTAAAGGTACTAGGCCGGATATAATACATACAACCATCAATTCTTCCCACTTATGGAGACATTGTAAGGTTCTGAGATTGACAAAGTATATGAGGCTTCAAAATCTCAGCTCAGAGCCCGATTCGATT
Organism: Phtheirospermum japonicum; assembly: GCA_014905375.1. Taxonomy (NCBI): domain Eukaryota; kingdom Viridiplantae; phylum Streptophyta; class Magnoliopsida; order Lamiales; family Orobanchaceae; genus Phtheirospermum; species Phtheirospermum japonicum. Next base: position 160,848 of record BMAC01000136.1, read on the forward strand.
GAATTGAAAGAGTTTTCTCAATGGATAAATAGCATTGGAGATGAGACGGTTGGGGGATCAAATGATGGCATCGTTGAAATCGACATCCCAAAGGATTTATTATTGTTAGATGATGGTGGCCTTATTGCATCAATTGTGGCCAACACTTATCCACAATTTGTAACGAATACTAAATGTTCTGTTTATTTGAAGGGACGAGTTATTCTTGCACCAACACTTGATGTAGTCAATTTGATCAATGAGTATATGACTTCATTGAATGACGGGAAATGTAAGATATATTTGAGCTCAGATAGTGCGTGCAAATCTGATGCAAATGTTGACATTTTGCAAGATGTCCACTCACCCGAGTTTTTAAATACAATCAAGTGTTGTGGGTTTTCAAATCATGAGCTAAGATTGAAATTTGGCACTCCAATCATGTTATTGAGAAATATTGATCATTCACTTGGTTTGTGCAATGGAACTATATTGGTAGTTACAAAACTGGGTGATCATGTTTTGGAGGCAACGATTCTCAAAGAAAGTAATGCAGGTGAATTAGTACTCATCCCACGAATGATCGTAATATCATTCGATCCTAGGTTGACCTTTAAGTTTCAACGAAGGCGATTTCTGGTTATTCTGTCATATGCAACGACAATTAATAAAAGTAAAGGCCAATCTCTATCCCACGTTGGACTTTTCTTGAAAAAACTCGTTTTCAATCATGGTCAATTGTATGTTGCAATATCAAGGGCGGCCAACCAAAAATGTTTTAAAATATTGATTTGTGATGATGAAAATAAACGTAGAAAAAAAATTACGAATATTGTGTACAAGGAAGTATTTCATAATTTGTAAATTACAATTTTCTGATTAATAATAATTTTGATAATCATGTTATATATAATGTTTAATTCTTCATTTTTTTTAATTTATTATTTTAATTATTATCTTATTATACTTTTATTTAAATTATTATAACTACTTATTTATTATTTTATCAACGTAAAAGTAATATTAAATATTTAAAAATTAAACCTTAAAATTATTCCCTCGTACATCGCACGGATGTAATACTAACGTCAATTACAAGATGGTGCGCATCATCTAATAACATACACAATCAACTATCAAAAGTTATTCGTTAATTATATATATTTGATGTGGAGAGTAGGTATGAGGCAAGATTTTTACCTCCCACAGTCCCACTGGCCTCATCTCTCGTATAAAAAGATCAAATTGACATTGAACATTTATTTCATGCTCCCTACCAATAAAGTATGGTGATGAGACCGTATCCAAACCGGCGTAGAGGCAAACCTTTTACTAGTAAAGCACAAAACTGGTCCAAATAATAATATAAATATGTTCCAAAAATAAGAGAGTTATTTATATTATTATGAGTCTTGTTATAGGAAGGTAAATAATCATTTAATTAAATGGTAAATAATTGACACATGTAAATACATATTGACACATAGTAACACTCTAGATAGATGCATAATCAAGAAATGTAATTCATAATTGACATACTGAATTTATATTATTATACTTTGAGACTAAAAATCAACAAATGTAATAAACAATTTACATGTAAGTATTTTTTCCATAAACTAAAACTTCCCTAACACTATTTTCTTTTTAATATAACAAATAATTCACATGTTTTTTCCCTAAACTAAATTTTCCCTAAAACTATTTTCTTTTTAATTTTAGGGTTCTTTAGTTTTTCTTAGGATTTCAAATTTTCTAACGGGTTTTAGTTTTAGTTTTTAGGGTTTTTTAGATTTTTAATTTAACTTTACATAGCTAGGGTCTTTTTAAAGAATTTAATAGTCAAAAGAATTTAATCCAAAGGTACCAACTAAATGGACTACATCATGAAGTCCATGTGTGAATCTCCGGAATTACCCTTGAAGATATATCAAAGTGGCAATTATTAATTAGACCGGGATGTACATTGTATCATACACTCAAATCGAAATTTTATATTTAATGTGATAAATATATATTTATATTAATTAGATTGGGATATATATTGTACCATATTAATGTATATCTATCTCCCTCAAAATAAAACTTCTAAACATACACATGGAAATCACCTCGGCTACTTTTTGATTTTGAGTTCATCCCATAAATACCCAATGTGACATCACTATATTGATAGATAATTGCCTCTCTTGAATACAAAAAATCCCCTTTCCACAATAAACAAATAATTTTGGCTACTTACATAATAAAATGAAGTTAAAGAGATTAATAAGAACAAATGGAGAAGAAACAAATAAAAACAATCTAAACTGCTATATGTTGTCTTCTAAACTGCTCATCGGATCCAGCAAGCACATTTTCGAGCTTAAAGAACTCGATATACAAATTTTGTACACACACACACATATATATATATATATATATGTATATATGTCATCTAAAATCGGCTCATCTCTGAAGAAGGACTTGCTTCAACTGAGCTTGTTCCGACGTCTTTGGAGGCGTAGAATGCTCGGACTGAGAGAACGTAATGAGTATCTGCATGAGGATTGTGACTAGAGCCAAGAAAACCACACAAAACGCAACTTCGCCCCAAGAGAAAGGGTACGCTTCAAAGATTTTGACGACCGCCAGAAGAAGTAAACACGACCAGCAAATCACAACCTGCCCCCAAACCATCAAGAATAAAATAGTAAAACAATTACGAAGAAATAGAGTACTTGTACATCATGGAGAGCGAATTAGAGCCGAATATCCATTATTTTATACCAAGAGTGATCGTTTTGGTCTGCCGATGTCGCGGCGTCTATCGTCTCCAAATGTGTCCGTTTCAAGATGTCGCTCCAAAAAAGCATCCTGGTTAGTGTATTCATGAGGGGAAAAAAAGGTGATTAAAAGATAAACGTGTAACATTTAAAAAAAAAAATGTAGGATATGCACAATATCGTATGTATTGTAATATATTACCTTTGCCACAAACACATCTTTGCACCATTGTGCGATCCCACTACTCGTTTCTGGTAACTCTTCCATTAGAAGCCGCTCAATATGCACATGTACCTACAACAGGAGATTAGCAATTTTAGCAGATAAGTGTAGGAAGATTATATACCTAACAATTAGCTTAGGCCTACAAAAAATTGGTTGATTTCTTTTATTTTCAATTACAAGTAATTCGAAAGTGTTATTTATGGGTACATGCCTTGAATTATGCATTCCAAATGACTTAATACTAATATAACTGTCATCGGGGCAATGGGATTCTCAATGCTACAACGACAGCAAAATAAAACCGGAAATGTTTGTAGAGAAAAAGAAATTTCACAAGTACAAAACACAATCTTTCGAAAAACAAAGGAAAATTCAGAAAAACATAATTCACAACCAAAAATATAATATTGTGTGTGCGTGTAGCAATGTGTGGGAGCATTTGGATTTCTCATTTTTATTTTCAATAAACAATTACACCATTGTCCCAATAAATTTTACTGAAATTAAATAATTGGCATACCGTAGAAGAGCGTCCCCTCAAGAGTCTCAGTAGTGTAGGCCGAGGTTCGTTTTTGGGGATAGCAACCGTCATATTATAAATTACAGGAACAAACGATCGCAAATGAGTTACTGCTGCAACAAAACCCTGGACCAGCCCACAAAGAAAAACATTAATTAAATAGTAGCACAAATTATTCTTCATACCTAATGCAAATAGACTAGTTGTAGCATAAAAATGATATTCGATTGTTACGCGGATAAATGTTCATCTTCACTCAATCGAAGGATAATTGTCTTTAATAACACAAGCATAATTAGGCCCCTTCAATTGTTTTCAGCACCACTAGATCCTTAGCATGTCAAACAAATATTCATAATAACGTAAGGCGAAAGGATAGTTGGTAGAGTCTACTATTGTGGAAAAGTTGTAAAAGTGCTTTATTTGTGTGTAAAACTCAAACTAGAAGCAGACTCAGAAGGCTAAAGCACCACTTCCCATGCTTTTCAATTCTGATTAAATGAAGCAGAATAAAAATGTGTGTTTTGTTTTTTGGAGAATCAGTTTTAACCTTAGTACGAGGAATCAGAACGTTTCTTGGAACGGGCAAACCAGAGGAAGCAGCAAACTCTTGAGCTGCTACAAGCTTTTCTTGTGTAAACCGAGTCCCTTCGACAAAAAGAGCCAACCAAAAAGGTACGGGAAAATCACTTAGTGACCCAAATCCCGACTGCAGCATAAGACATCAAAAAGAATAAAATTAACGGACGACGATGTTTTTTTTTGTTTTTTTTTCAGTCCAAACCGATGGGAGAAAATAAACATGTGGTTATATAACTGCACCTTCATGGTGTCCTCATCTTTGGCCCAGTTTCTCTCTAGAAATATAAAACCAGAAAACCACATTGACCAACCTATAACCTGTGTATATAATAATAGCAACGTCAATCTGTTTCGATTCAAGTTCGAATCTAAATTAGAAAAAAAAAAAAAAACTAAAACTCACAGGGAGATATATTGAGGCTTTCTTTATTAATGCTAGTGCGCTACCAAGGCAACCTGCGCGCTGCCAAAAGTGAGATGCCCATTTAGTCTTAAAAAAAAATCAATCAATAATTTTTTTTAAAGGGCAATATTATAGCAAAATGTGTTTATATCATAAAACTATTCAAGTTCACAACCAACATACTACATAGATACATTTAGAGATATTTTACTAAATTGTGTATTTGAAAGAGAGATAATCTCGTTTCTGCATATATAACAGCGGCAAAAGAAACTGAATCAAACAATTCCAGCATTTTCTATAACAAATGAAATATCTCAAATTTGGAAACAGGGTTATAAATTTTCAATCTAGCAAGCTAAATAAAATGAATTAAAACGGGCATCTTGAAACCATTCCATTAAGCCAAGAATTGCTTAAATTATAGGTTTTACTATGAACCAGAAGTAACCTGAGCTAGGACCCATCCGACAAGCCAATCAATATCACTTCTGTGGTTACAGATGAGAAGTGCGCGTTCCTTTCCTGAATTTACAACGAACTAAATCAACACAATGTACTTTTGCAAGGGAAAAAAAAACTCTGTAATTATTCTGAAATTTCAAACATTCAGAGATCGCATGCTTGTATGTATGCAAGATGCGTTTCGAAAATCTTACCCATAATTTCAAAAGTTTCTTGATCTGCAAATAGCTCAACCTGTCCACAAACGACCAATCATCCACATAATTAAATAATACAACAAAATAAATCATGTCTTACTTTGTGCTACGAAACTACTAGTAACCGTGTGTTTATTTACTTAAAATGAGTGAATTACAAAAAAAGAGCAAAAAGTAGGACTTGAAAGAACAAATATAATATATATACTTTTCAGAACACCTTAATGTTTGCCCACCAGTCGAAAAGCCAAATAAGTTCCATCCATATTAGTTCTGTGAGTTCTTTGTTGATCCTTCTGTAAGCATTTTTCGACACTGGACGAACAAGGACTAAGATGATTGCCTGAAATCGAGCAAAGACATAAGACATTCTGTAAATATACCGGTCTATTATTTATTTTTATTAGTAATTTTAATTTTTAACAGCGTATCTTTGTAATATCAGACAAAATTCTTAACATTGTTTCAGACTATTTCATCTCCGAATCATTTTGTTTTCTTTATGTCCTAATTACATATAATCCACCTGCAGCCAATCATTTTCCAAAGATTATAAAAAAAAAAAAAAAAAAAAGCTCAACTACCAATAATCTATCGTTAG